>OVBA01000110.1:54374-101125 GCA_900406435.1 Lepidium aucheri | reverse complement strand
TTTGAGTTTCACAGAAATTGTTTTCAGGAAGAAGAAGATTGAATCGAATCACCCCTTCGTATTACGTCGTCATATCCTTATGTATTATTCCAAACGATACCTTTTAGGTCACAAATGAAAATATATGACTTTTGTGAATGACACGTAAGTGTCTTTTGTAACCAACACATCTTAATTGAAGAGGTGATTATGCAATTTATAATGAGATAAGTATATATGTAAAATACACGTGTGTTTATATAAGTCAACGATACTTCATAAAATATATTTGAATTACATAAGAGACATCGAATAAGATCTCTGTTTATATGGATAAGCTCCAACAATACCCCACATTTTCTATTCAAAATAACCAATACCCCACATTTGAATAGAAAATAAGTTCTACAATCTATATGAAAATTAAATCAATATGCATCGGATAAGGTGTCTTTTGGACTTGAACCTTTCATAATAACAACTTATCGGATTTACTTTATGGGTAATAAACTATAGTTTTGAACTAACCATGTTTTATAGTAAACCGAGACAACAAGTGAAACACATATATCATTAGCTCATTTCTTGTTTATACGGTTGTGTTCATTTTGGTCCTGAACAAATCCTAACTTCGTGAGAGCTCTAAAGAATTTAGCCATATCAATTCTCATAGATGCGACCCGACACCACTCTCATATAGGTAACATTAATTAAGAATAGTCTATTCTATCTCACTTTAGAAAAGATATTAACGTTATTAAGAATAGATATTCATCCCTTGACCGTCAATGGAAACACATTTTAATTCATAGGAATGAGAAATGTGTATTTCTCCCTTGAGTCTTTCTCAGCTAGTTTGCCTTTGGAACCTAGACCATGGGATCTCCAATGTTGCTAGGTAAGGTTTCCACCAAGTTGGGACTCATTGTATTGGCCTTAATCCCATTCCCCTCGAAGTGAATATGACTTGCTCTTTTGGTAGGCCTTTAGTCAAAGGATCAGCTAGATTATCCTTTGATCTAATATAGTCCAATGCTATCACTCCATTGGAAAGCAGTTGTCGTATTGTAGCATGTCTCCGGCGAATATGCCTTGACTTGCCATTGTAAATTTTATTTTTTCTTCTATTTAATGCAGCCATACTATCACAATGGATACATAGGGCAGTCATCGGTTTTGGCCACAGTGGAATATCTTCAATAAAATTTCTAAGCCATTCGGCTTCCTCCGCAGTTTTATCTAGTGCGATAAATTCGGATTCCATTGTAGATCGTGCAATACACGTTTGTTTAGATGATTTCCAAGACACAGCACCACCACCAGTGTAAATACATAACCACTTGTTGATTTACTATCTATACTTCCAAAAATCCAGTTTGCATCACTATATCCTTCTATCATAGGAGGATATTTTGTGAAATATAGACCATAATCAACTGTATGCTTTAAGTATCTCAAAACTCTGTTTAAAGCATTCCAATGTTCTCTATTTGGATTACTAGAATATCGACTTAATCGGCTTAATGAATAAGCCAAATCTGGTCTTGTACAATTTGTAATGTACATTAGACTTCCAAGAATTTGTGTGTACTCTAACTGAGAGACACTTTCACCTTCATTCTTTGAAAGCTTACACGTTGGATCGAATGGAGTAACAACTGGTCTATCATCAAAGTGACCAAACTTCTTTAGAACTTTCTCCATATAATGAGATTGATTAAGAGAATAACCATTCAGCTCTCGTTCAACTCTAATCCCAAGAATAATATCAGCCAATCCCATATCTTTCATTTCGAAGTTGTCACTAAGCATCGTCTTTGTAGATTTGATAATATCTTTACTCGTTCCCATTATCAATATATCATCCACATATAGACATACAATGATCGTATCATTTTTGGTTTTCTTAATGTATACACACTTGTCACATTCATTTATTGTAAACCCATAAGATCTCATTGTATTGTCAAACTTCTCATGCCACTGTTTTGGCGCTTGCTTAGGTCCATACAAAGACTTTCTAAGCTTACAAACTTTATTTTCTTTCTCTTTGACGATAAAGCCTTCGGGTTAATCCATATATATATTTCTTCATCTAATTCACCGTTTAGGAATGCCGTTTTAACATCCATTTGATGAATTTCTAAATCATATATGGCTGAAATTGCTATTAGCAATCTGATTGAAGTAATTCTAGTTACCGGAGAATACGTATCAAAAAAATCAAAGCCTTTCTTTTGACGGAATCATTTTGCCACCAATCTTACTTTGTATTTTTCAATTGTACCATCCGGTCTTATCTTCTTTGTGAATATCCATTTATGTCCAATTGGTTTATTTCATGGTGGTAAATCAACCAATTCCCAAGTATGGTTACTTAAAATGGATTCAACTTCACTTTGAATCGCCTCTTTCCAATAAGGTGCTTCCGAAGATTCCATAGCAGCCTTATAAGTTTGAGGTTCGTATGCACTCAAGTACATCATAAAATCCGTACCAAAGTCTTTAGAAATCCTTGCCCGTTTACTTCTTCTTGGTTCACATTCTCTTCTTGAACTTTTGAAGCATTCTCACCAACTTCACGTACATGTTTAGTACTTGGTTTTCTTGGGTCTTTGTAAGGAAATATATTCTCAAAGAACTCAACTTCATTTGATTCAATGATTGTATTTATTTTTACCTCAACATTATTAGATTTATAGACTAAAAATCTATAAGCTGCACTATTCTCTGCAGGACCGATGTAAACACAATCCACAGTTTTTGGTCCGATAGTAGTTCTCTTTGGTAAAGGTTTTCGAACCTTTGCAAGACAACCCCACACTTTCATATTTTTATATGAAGGAATTTTATTCTTCCATATCTCATATGGGGTTTTATCACTCTTTTTAAAGGAATTTTATTCAATATTGAATTTGCTGTGAGAATAGCTTCACCCCATAAGTTAGTTGGTGCACCCGAATTGTTTAACATGCAATTCATCATCTCTTTAAGAGTTCTATTTTTCCTTTCAGCAACTCTGTTTTGCATTGGAGTATAAGGTGCTGTTATTTGATGAATTATTCCATGGACAGAACAAAATTCTGAGAATTTGTTTGAGATATACTCTCCGCCACGATCAGTTCTAAGAATTTTGATTCTCTTCTCCAATTGATTTTCTGCTTCATTTTTGAATTTTTTAAACATATTTAAAGCTTCATCTTTTGTATCGATTAAATATATTTGACAAAACTTACTGTAGTCATCAGTGAAAGAAATATAATAGTTCTTTCTTCCACGACTAGGAGTAGATTGAAAATCACATAGATGACTATGTATAAGTCCAAGTATGTCATTTGATTTTTCTACAGATTTATAAGAATGTCGTGAGTACTTTGACTCTACACAAACTTCACATTTCTTTGTTTTTATATTATTGAGACTTTGTTTTGGTAATAATCCCAAATTCTTCATTCTAAACATAGAACGATAATTGACATGTCCCAATCTTTCATGCCATAAATCATTTGAGTCAAGCAAGTAAACAGAAGCAGAGCTATTGCCTGCAATTTTATTAACAAATGGTACAACATTCAGTTTGAAAAGACCATCACATAAATAGCCTTTTCCCACATACATCCCCCCTTTAGTGAGTACAACTTTATCAGATTCAAATACAATCTTAAAGCCTTTATTGCTAAGAAGAGAACCCGAAACCAGATTCTTTCGAATCTCAGGGACATGAAGAACGTTTGTAAGTACAAGTTCTTTCCCGGAAGTGAGTTTTAGAATCACTTTTCCTTTCCCTTCAACTGCTGCGATACTTGCATTTCCCATAAACAGCTTTTCACCACAAGAACCTTGGTCATATGTTGTAAACATTTTTAAATCAGAGCATACATGTGTCGTCGCGCCGGTGTCAACCCACCAATCGTTGGAGTTTGTCACCATATTTGCTTCGGAAACAACCGCAACAAACTGATTCACAGCAAGGTTTGTGCTGTTCTCGTCTCCACTCGGTTTACCTTCCTTTTTATAGCGACAATCCTTTGCTCGATGTCTAGGCTTTCCACACACCCAACACGCACCTTGTGTTTTCTTCTTGAAGTAAGATCCTTTTGCAGCAGTGAAAATTTTATTAACTTTCTTGTTATTCTTGAAGCTCTTGGATTTGAAATTCTTTCCCTCAATCACGTTTGCCTTTGCTTCCATAGAAGAAAATTCAGACTTCTCATTCTTGCGATTTTCTTCTTCGACACGAAGCTTAAGAATCAACTGCTCTAGACTCATATCTTCATGAATATGTTTCAGATGGGTCTTGAAATCTTTCCAAGTTGGAGGCAATTTTTCAATAATAGATGCAACCAGGAAAGTTTCATTCAAACCCATACCTTCATCACTTAATTCATGAGCAATCACTTGAATTTCTTCCACTTGTTTCACCACAGAGTTGGTGTCATTCATCTTGAAATTCAGAAATTTTCCCACAATGAATTTCTTAGCGCTTGCCACTTCGGACTTGTATTTCTTCTCTAACGATTCCCATAATTCTCTTGGAGATCTGAATTTTAGATATATATCATAAAGAGAATCATCCAAAGCATTCAAAATATAGTTCTTACACAAAAACTCGTTTTGTGTCCATGTCTCTGATGCTTTGATGATTTCGTCAGAAATATCTCCTTCAACAGGCAATTCTGGTCCATCCGAAGTTAAGCATTGCGCTAGATTCAATGTTGTAAGATAGAACAACATATTTTTCTGCCATCTTTTGAAATCCACTCCTCGAAAGACAAAAGGCTTCTCAATGTGATTTTTCACATTACCAACAGATTGATCCATCTATCAATTTCCAAACAACAAAATAAAAAGAAGATTCTGTCTTAGATTGTTGTTGTTCTCTTTTATAGATGCAGATCAACACACGTACAAATATGTTTTTCTTTATTAAATTAATAAGTTATAAACAATACAAAGAACAATTTTATGTAAAACTAACTTGATCGTAGATGACTTCTCCTTCGTAGCGTTCAAGATAATTTGATAGAGGCTTGCGTAAGCAATCTCCTAAGACAGAATTTCGCCCCTTACGGTGGTGTACGTAATGTTATTGGACGTCTATCTTGAGGATCCAACTATCGACCTCTGTAGTAATACCGTACAAAGATCCTAACAAACTTTACTTTGAGTTTCACAGAAATTGTTTTCAGGAAGAAGAAGATTGAATCGAATCATCCCTTCGTATTACGTCGTCATATCCTTATGTATTATTCCAAATGATACCTTTTAGGTCACAAATGAAAATATGTGACTTTTGTGAATGACACGTAAGTGTCTTTTGTAACCAACACATCTTAATTGAAGAGGTGATTATGCAATTTATAATGAGATAAGTGTACATGTAAAATACACGTATGTTTATAGAAGTCAACAATACTTCATAAAATATATTTGAATTACATAAGAGATATCGAATAAGATCTCTGATTATATGGATAAGCTCCAACACTTTTCCCATCAAGCAGATCCGCTTACCTCTAGTTCGTGGCCTTAGACCACAAGCCACTGCTTACTATGTTGGAACTTGATGAAGAAGAAAACTGTATATTCAGATATGATAGACGTGTCAAAAACAATGCATAGTCAAAAAGATAGTGGAATAGAAGTGGAATCCCACTAAAAACATTCTGATTAATTCTGATTGAGCATAACCACAGAGGCTCTAATCAAATGGGAAAAAGAGATAAACAAAAACAGCAAAAAGACCGTTGATGAATGCAAGATGCAACTAGAAGCAGCACTAGTTAATCTATTAAGTGATGTGGATAACATAAAGGACATAATTGCGAGACTTAATAAAGCTTATGCAGAGGAAGAGGAGTTTTGGAAACAAAATAGCTGAATCTTGTGGCTTCAAGCACGAAAAAAAAAACTCTTCCTTTTTCATGTTGTTTCAAAAACCTAGAATATTAAAAATTTATTTGTTGTAATCAAAAACTCAGAAGGTGTAGCAATTCTTAAAAAAAAGGAAATCTCAGATGTTATTACCTCATATTTCTAGCAAATGTATATGATATATGGATCTCAAAGTGTTGAGACCGTGGATGAAGCAATCAACAACCGTGTGATAGAGGATAATAACAAATCTTGGATTAAGGATCCTTCAAACTCAGAGATAAAAGAGGCGGCCTTCTCGATTCACGCAGACAAAGCACTGAGACCAGATGGATTTTGAGCTTCCTTCAATAATCAAACTTGGACATGGTCGGACCTGCAGTATAAAGGAAACAAGAGAGTTCTTTAGTTATGGTATCATGTCAATTGCAATGAATGCAAAGTTCATTCGATTAATCCCAAAAATACAAATCCAAGGAAAGTTGGAGATTATCGGCCTATTGCTCTATGTAACTTCATCTGTAAATTCATTGCAAAAATCCTAGCCAAAAGACTAAGACAAATCCTACCAAAGATCATTTCAAAGAACCAGTCATCTTCTGTTCAAGGGAAAGCCATTTCAGATAATGTGTTGATAACTCTAAATTCTTGATGATCGTCGTGAACCTAATGCTTTTATTTATTTGATTTCACATAGTTTATTTCTATTGTTTTTACTTATTTAAATCACAACAACCATTTTGTTTCTTCTTATCTTAAGTTTGATCTAGAGGTTGATAATGTGGCTCTTGGTTCTCCTGGATTTGATTCCTTCTATACTACTTTGTTTGTAGTGTACTTATAGTAGGATATTAGGGTTAGACCTGAGTGTATCAGATTGCTAAACCACCACCTAAGCCTACGGGTTAGAGATGTGAGAGAGTTCATACCCCATCCATTGTTGAACTAATTACACAAACTAAGTTCCATTTTTTGTTTCCATGAGGAACAATATGTCTGAAAATAATTTTCGACGTATTTCCTTTAGGCGTCGAACTGTCAAGGTGCTCCCCAACCCTTGACAGCTCCAACTAAGCACACTCATTGGGAATTAGGTACGCCTCAGGATAGCCACCATACTTGGTTGTTTTTGCTATGCAAATATTCCAATACGTTTGGAATCAGTAGATTTGGTTTCCTGTTTCTTAGAGGTACTTATGTTCACTTATTCCTTCTATTTAGTTTTGTTTGAACCAACCACCAGTTTTCCCTTGTGCTCATTCCAGAAATTGGGACCGACTTTGGTTTTTCTTCCTAGTTGTTCTTAACTAAATGATGAGTTTGCAGTTTAAGGCTGAGCTACCTTCTTTGTCTGGAGTAGGATTTAGAGTTCCATGATATTTGTTAGGTTGCATGACTTCTTGTAAAGTTCTCTGTTTTATTGATTTGAAGGAAATATTGAAGAGATTAATTGTAGAGGATGATGGCGTATCTACATGTTTCTTAATATTCCTCATGAGGTTTTCTTGATCCAGAGTTTACAGTGGTTAGAGCACGATAGGGAAGTTCTATTCTCACCTTCTATTGGTGAGATGTTCATTGCATGTTAGATCAATCGATCCACATCTAAATTGATCCATTCGGGTCGATCATGCAAGAAAACCAAAAATTTGCCTTATTTTGCTCGGTTTAATTTTTGTTGTGCAAGATTCAATTTTTAGAGACTACAATTAGGGTTTTAGTCACTTTTTGAAAGACAACTTTTCATAATTCATTCTAGCCACTATGATATTATTCTTGTAAGCTCTAGGAGAAGATCTCATACTCTGCCACTTTTGGAGAAGATTTCCAAACCTTGTTTATTTCTTTATTGCAATTTCATCATGAGTTTATTTTCATCTATTGTTTTTTTTAATCATGCTAAGTAGCTTAATTATTAAGTTTAGGATTTTCTAGGGATTTTAGGAAATCAATAAGTTAGATCCAAGTAGAGTTTATATACTGTGTTCTTCATCTAAAGTTAGTTTTAATGCTTAAGTTAGATTGGTCACCTACCTTATAATGTTAGGTTGTGTAACACATCAAAAGTGTTTGATCAAATGTCTGAAAAAATTAGATGAGCAATATGTCCTTAGCCAACGAAAGGTAATGTTAAGGTAGATTATGTACTCTAGGTTCAAACGGAAGTTTAGAATGCTAGTTTGCTAGATATAGTAGTCGATGCCACATAAGCGGATTTGCTATACATTTTCATTTCATGTTCAATGATTGTTTAGAATTGTTCCGTGAATAATGATCTAGCTCATAACCCTGATTTCCTAAGAATTGTCATGAAGTTGGTGTTTTTATTTATCTATATTTACACCAATTTATTGCATTGTTTTGTTTGCTTACAATCACAACTACCATTTTGTAACTACTTAGCTTAAATTCACTCTAGAGATTGATATGTAACTACATAGTCTTCGTGAGTTTGATTCCTTCTCTTAGCCCTGGGCATTTTACCCGGACCCAAAAAACTGACCCAAAACCGATTTGAAATTTTGGGTTCAGGTCCAATTCGAGTATAAGCAAAAGTAACCATCGGGTCTTGGCGTATAGTACCCATGTGTATCGAGTCGGGTCCGGTATTACCCAATACCCAAACGGGTACCCGAATACCCGAACAAGAACTCGAATACCCGAATGGGTACCCGTATATTTTGGGTATTTGGGTATCCAAAATACTTGAATACTCAAAAATGTACCAAAATACCCAAAAATGTACCCGAATACCTGATTTTTTGGGTATTTTAGGTATATAATACACTCGGTTTTTTTTTTACAATTTTATACTCGAACCAGAACCAGAACCAAAACCGAAACCGAAGCAAATTGGTTTTGGTTCTTAAATGAGTATGGAAATTATAGACCCGAACCCGAGAGGACTTAAACTAGACCCGCACCAAATAATGCTCGGTTTTAAAACGGGTATCAAAATCTCATACCCAAAATACCCCGACCCGATCGGGTAATACCTAGAACTGACCCGAATACCCGTACGCCCAAGGCTACCTTCTATATTACTCTGTTTGTTGTGCATTTGTAGTAGAATCTACAGTTAAAACTATGAGTGTATCAAGCTTTTGGCACTGTTTTCGAGGACCAATTACATTATCTTTTGATCTCAACAATCTACTAATTAAGCTAAATTGGTCTTCCAGGTAAATCCACAGGCGATTCATCAAAGATGGACATCGCTCTCATCTTTGCAAGCAAATTTGTTTCCATCGAGAGTGTGTTATGAGGAAATAATACTAGTAGAAGAGCGAAAATGTTGCAAGCGAAGGATGTCGATTATGTGAGGTTGGTAGTTGGTGAGAGGAAAAGAGTGGGTGGAGTTCAAACAGATAGTTCAGAGTAGGGAAAATAAGTATTTAACTGAAGAGTGATTCAGGCGAAAAAACTTTAATTCTGATTTTGAAGGATGTGTAGAGATTAAACGTTGAGGTTTGTCGGCATCAAAGGTAGATCCGAGAGATTTGTTCCCATCACTCAAAGAGAGGACGGAGGAGACCACCTGATTTTGTTCACGTCCAACTATTTTACTCAATTTAATGTGAGAAAATTATTTTACCAAAAAACATATTTTATTTCCACACGCGTTATCTGTCAAAAACTGTAAAGAGTAAATTTTTTCCACAATAAATTATTGTGTGGTTTCTGATGTTGGGAATGAGTATCCTTCATGATCAATCCCACAACAAATTATTGTCTGGTTTCTGATGTTGGGAATGAGTATCCTCTACAATTAATCCGCTTGGATTTCTTGAAAGCTTCAGATATCCTCATATTTATCGAGAATAGTCTTTTTGGTGGGTTTTTGGCGATAATATCAGATTTAAAAAAAATATAAATATAAATTTATCACATATTCATCTTATGGTTTTAATAATAACTATAAATTAAAATCATACATATGAAATTTAAATAATGATATGAGCAATAAATTTTCTAAAATGCTAAAACTATTTCTTCTATTTCTAAATTAGGTGGAATTTTTATTGATGGTTTAAAACAAGAATATAAAGTTTGGGAACTGAAGACTAAAAGATCGAGATAACAATTTCTAACTTAAAGCTTAAGGTGTAATTAGTGAAAACCAGATGCCTCACGAAGTCTTAATCTTTATTCTTTTATAGCTTGACTTTGCAGTAGTCGAATCTGAAATTCTCTCTTCTCATTCTCCTAGTTTCCATCTCGTCTTTGCTCTTAGACCACCATCATCGGCAGAATGTAGTGCGTTTCTTAGCTAAATATATGAATAAAAATAATTGAGAATTAAGCAAAATATGTAAAAAATAATTTAGAACTCGTGACGTGGCGATATCTTATTGGTTGAAAGAATAAATATAAAAGACCAAAAGAAATTCGGTTTTCCTTTTTTCTAATTTTTTTCTTTTCTCTTTTTCGTTCCGCTCGATTCTCTCTCTATTCTTCCTGGAAGCACAATCGTGAAATCGATTCGGAAAGCGGCGTGTGGGTTTGTTTTCACGGTGTGATCTCCATCGTCTTGGAGGATCATCATCTTCCCGAGACTTTGAAACTTTGAAAATCATGGAGTATCATCATCTTCCCGAGACTTTGAAATCCTTCTTTGACAGAGCCACTGAAGCCCAGCTTCGATATTTTACTTTTTAGATCATTCGAGCACCACCGTTAACAATACCCAGAAATTCAAAGTTAGGGTTTTTAATTGGCACTGCTGCTGAATCTATTTGATCTTATTTATTGATGTTATGCAATGATATTTTACAAACATGTGCCTCTAGATTCCTATTCTAATCTCTCTGTCCATGTGTTATTTTGCAGGAGCGATTGGCTAGGCTTGAAGCTGTTCCTGCGTTAACCAAGTCATGTGCTTTTTTTGTTTAAAAATTGTTCCCAAGAATCTCGGAATTTTGAAGCAAGTGATGGAGTATGATCTGAAGTTTTTTGTTTCTTTTTTTCCTCAGACATTGCGGATGCTAAACTTGTGGAGGAAACCACTCAAATTCAGTCAAAGCTGGAAAAAGCTAATGCCACAATAAAGGAAGAACAGACAAAGGTAATCTTCTTCTCTTTAATTTGTTTCACTAGTATAGTTTTATTCGTCGGTTAAGCGAGTTTTAGAGTTTTAAATATGGAGTCTACTACTAGGTGAAGGAATTGACCACTGAAAACGAGAAGCAAAGGTACCGTATATTGCATCTTGTGAGGGCACTAAAGGCTGCTGATGAGAAGCTTGAAAGACCCTTAAAATGACTTTATTCTTTGTCTCTTATCGTGATTCAATTTCTTTAACTGGCAGGATATCATAAAGGATTGATTCTTTTTGCAACTCTTATCTTGGTGTGTGGTGTGTGTGTTTAATGTGAGTGTCTTAAGCAAAATTGCAGTTTGTAACTAAGCAATGTCCACTGATTATTTACTCAAGCTAACAACTGAATCTATGATTAGGGAGAAGGGTAGACACTTTACTCCAAAGTGAGCTTAGGAAAATGTAGCATTGATTAAAGCCTTCTACTTTGTATCATCTTCCTTGAACTTACGATAGTTCTGCATTTCCAGTGCTTTTTCTCCGACCTTAAGTCATCTGGTCATTTGAGTCACACTTTGCTGATACAAGAAGAAAGGGTGAATGAGTTGGTTGTATCCACCATTAATGGTGTTGGTTTGGTAATCGAAGCTTGCTATATAGCTGTTTGTATCCACCATTAATGGTGTTGGTTTGGTAATCGAAGTTTTTCAATACAACAGTTTTGATTATTTCATGTCTCTTATCTATTGTATATGATGTTTGATTGTTTGTTTTTGTGTATGTGTGTGTAGAGGAGCAATTAAGGCTTAAAGATTACTACATGTGAAGAAGATAACAAATTGTTAATCTTTGCCATTAGTTTACACTTGTGAGTGGTTTGTGACATGTTCATTCGATGGGAATCCTCACATTAGTTTGTTGTTGCCATTTGCTTTGCTTTGAATCAGTTTTGTTTTGCTTTGAATCAGTTTTGCTTTGCTTTGAATCAGTTTTGTTTTGCTTTGAATCAGTTTTTACTTTTGCTTTGAATCAGTTTTTACTTTTGCTTTAAATTAATTATCAACCGAATCTGTTTTGGTTTGTTTCACCGACAAGAAGGCTACAAGGTGACAAAGGATGCTCACGGACTCAACAAAAGAGGACAACTATGTCTCTGTTTTTGTCAAATTTTATCACGGATTCTTCTATTTTTTTTGTCAAATTTTGTCACAGAATTAATTATGGACCGAATCAGTTTTGCTTTGTTTCAGTGATATATATATATATATATATATATATATATATATATGCTGTACTCTATTATAAAAATGACATTTCTATTGTTCACATTGCTCATTCTCTATTCTTCTTACAAAACTCGGAAAAAAAACACTCTTCCTCATTCTCTTTCTCAAAATGCAAAAAATAACCACTCTTCCTCATTACATATCTTTTGTTACAAAATTCAGCAAAAATAATCCAAACAATTTCTATGAACAAAAATAATCCAAACAATTGTGTTTAAGATTATTTATTCTTGTTAAGTGTATGCTTTACAATTATTAATTTGCAATTATCTAAATTTTTTTCTAAGAAATTCACTTAAAAAACTACCATTAATCACACCTACAAACTCAAAACAAAATTACATAGCTGACCCCTACTTTTTCCTAATTTAATCATTATTTAATTCTTAAAAAATCTAATTAAAAGCCTACCATTAATATTGCTCTTAGCGCTTCAACTTCTCGTTTTTTACTATTTCAAATGTAAAAGTTGTTACTTTGGGATAACGATGTTGATCCCCGAGCATGAGACCTTATGGGTCTGAGTTTTATTGAATTGGGTTTGGGCACATTTACTCGAAATGGGCCAGGTACCAACAATTACAAACCTATTCAAATCATAAAATCAATTTTAAACTTACAAAATTTAATGCAACCATTCAACATAAAAAAAATTAATCTAAAATTACTTATCCAAATACAATAATTCAACCTACCAAATCATAATCTAAACATTTCAACCTAAAAAATATACAACCTAATATATCTAATATATTGTTGGTACATGGCCCATTTAGCGGCCACCTCCATTTCAGCTCGGCCGAGGCCCAGTCTAAGCCTATAACTCGAAGAAAGCAGCTCGGCCTATAAATAAGGATGCATGCCTTAGAAGAGCTAGTGAGGTTAGTTAGTCGGGAGCTCCGAGCTGAACGGCGAGGATCGAAGACGCCAGCGGGAGAAGTCAAATTGAGATCGAGTAAAGAGCGGAGGTCAAGAAGAAAGTAGTTAGAAAACTAAGATTATAAATAAGTAAACCCGAAGAAGGGAAAGGGTAATTGTAATCAGATAACCAAACTCTTGTATACAAAAGAGATAAATAAAATCGCTTCAATTTCTTCAAGTTTAGTTCATCTAAGATCTATTCCAGTTACTTCTCTAGCTTAGGTCCATTGTAAAGATCCTTTACATATCAACAAATTGGCACCCACTGTGGGGCTTAAGCGTAGATCTAAGAGAATTCGAGCTAGTAGAAGGATGGAGAAATCGCAAACCCTCGAGCGGATAAATAACGATAATGAAGAGGTATCCACATCGCAGATCCAACCGCTGTTAAATTCTGAGTTACCTTCCAGGCTCGCCGCTCAGAATACCGCGTCTCAACACGGACAAGCTCTAAACGATTTAAAGCAGTTAATAGTCGACTTTGTCGAGCAGAATAACCAGCGGACTGCGCAGATCCTAGCAAGGCTAGATTGTCAAGAGCGGCGTTTTAACGAGCTACAGGCATCGATCTCACAGCCTAGACAGGGAAATCGAGCCCCAGAAATTTAGCTGTGCACGTCAACCAAAATAACGAAAACAACAACCAAGCGAATGTGGATGAAATCCCACCCATCTCAAACGTTAATACGGAGAATAACGATCTATTCGAAAGAGAAATACAGGAAATGCGTGCGTGATCGCAAATCAACGATCTGAGCACACAAAAATGAGATCGCAGATCCACTGTGCGACAACCGTAGCACCGGATATCCAGCATGTGATCGAATTAACGCGCCAGACACCGTTCACAAATCGAATAATGAGTACAGTAATAAGAGACATTGGGAATGTTATGGTCCCAACATTCGAAGGAAACGCAGATCCTGTAGCCGATCTAAAGATTTTCCGCTTGGCAGCAATGAAAGCCCATTTTAATAAAAAGGAGCGAGATATCGATTTGTGCCATCTATTCTCCGAGAACCTTGCTGGATCAGCTCTCGATTGGTTCTCATCTTTAAAACCAAATACAATCGACAATTTCGAGCAGTTGGCTGAAAGATTTCTTAAACACTTTTCAATGTTTATTCAAAAAAGAACCTCGACAGATAATCTGTTTACAACGATACAACAACAAAATGAGCCGTTACGGGATTATTTGAACCGTTTTAAGGAAGCAAGAGCGCTAAGCGTAAACATAACAGACGAAGTGGCCATATGTGCTTTAAAAAAGGGCTTATGGCCGAAATCGAGCTTCCGAGCTGAAATGTTCCTTCGACCTTTTGATAGCTTAGATGACGCTCTTCACCGAGCTACTAATTTTATCGAATGGGAGGAAACTAATAAGCTGGAACTCAATAAGAAAGGGAGAAAAGAAGATAACAATGAAGATCATCGGCGGAATAGCAAAAAGCCATACAGAGAAACTGGTGAAAGCTAGGGAAAACACGCATATGCAGTCGGAGGCTCGTACAAAAGCGACAAATGGGAGTACAACCCGTCAAAATTTTGTGATTATCACCAGGCTAAAGGCCACTCTATGGACGACTGTACAGTGGTTCAGCGTTTAAAGAATAACAATTAATGGAGAGACGGAATGCGAAAATAGAGATCTGAGTCCAGAAATGACCACGATCTAGCCAAGAAAAGGCGAGAAAACAAGAGTGAGCAACGGGAATGTCAAGAAGTGGAAGTCGAGAACCAGAAAGAGCAAGTAAAGCTAATCAACTTTATAATGGGTGGTTCGTATCTTGTTTCGCATTCTATAAATTCGATTAAAGCCCATCAACGCAAAGCAGAAGCGAACCCCCAGATCGGGGCAAACTCGATCCTCCAAGATGTCGTGATTACCTTCAGTGAGAGCGAGACCTCGCACCTCAATAAACCGCACGACAACGCGATCGTTGTCGCTCTAGAAGTTGCACGTTTCGAACTCTCACGAATAATGATTGATACCGGAACCTCGGTAGATTTGCTTTTCTACAACGCTTATAAGTGAATGAATTTCAAAGACTCAGAAATGAATAAGGATAAAACCCCGCTAACCAGCTTCGATGGAACCACAAGTTTCTCGTTAGGAACCATCGTATTACCTATCGTCACTCATGGCATACGCAAACTCGTGAAATTCGTGGTCGTGGATAAACCAGCACCTTTCAATGCTATTCTTGGACGATCCTGGTTGTATAGTATGAAGGCTGTAGCCTCAACTTATCAACAGTGCGTGAAATTTCCAATTAGCAACGGAATCGGAGTCATCCAAGCGAGCCAATCTGCGTCAAGGGGGTGCTACAGAACAGCATTCGAGAAGCTGGGAGGTGAAACCTTATAGCAGCTAGAGAAGACAAGCGTCAATGCTACAGCCAAGCCAAGATTATCTTCCTTAGAAAGTGTAGCGATTGACGCAACGTTCCCTGACCGAAAAGTAAGAGCCGGAGTAGACATTGAACCAAACATTAAAACCAAACTAATTGCTTTCTTAAAGGAAAACAAAAAAAACGTTTGCATGGGAACCGTCCGACATGACGGGGATAGATATCAAAATCACCTCGCATAAGCTAAAAGTCAATCCAAAATACAAACCGGTCAAACAAAAACGGAGAACATTAGTCCCAGAAAAGGCAGTTGCGGTCAAAGAAGAAGTGCATCGGTTGCTAAAAAATGGGTCAATCAAAGAAGTAAAATACGCCGATTGGTTAGCTAACCCAGTAGTTGTAAAAAAGAAAACGGGGAACTGAAGAATGTGTGTTGACTTCATAGACCTAAATGAGGCTTGTCCAAAGGATAGCTATCCCTCACCTTATATAGACCGAATTGTAGAAGCAACTGCGGGCCATAAGTTGATGTTATTCATGGACGCCTTTTCAAGATACAACCAAATATTCATGCATCCCGATGACCAAGAGAAAACTTCCTTCATAACGGATCAAGGAATATATTGTTATAAAGTAATGCCCTTTGGATTGAAAAACGCGGGTGCAACTTATCAGCGTTTGGTAAACAAAATGTTCGCCGAGCAGATAGGAAAAACCATGGAAGTTTACATTGACGACATGCTTGTAAAAAACATGGTCTCAGTTGACCACGTCAAACAGCTCCGAAGGTGTTTCGAAACGTTAAATCAATACAACATGAAGCTTAACCCGTCGAAGTGCTCTTTCGAGGTCACCTCGGGAGAATTTCTTGGATACCTTGTCACCGTAAGAGGTATAGAAGCAAATCCGAAGCAAATAGACGCCCTGTTGGGCTTCACCACACCGAAAACACCAAAAGATGCTCAGCATTTAACCGGGAGAATCACGACATTAAACAGGTTTATATCAAGGTCGTCCGATAAATGTCTCCCCTTTTACAAGATACCAAAAGGAAAGCAGGTAGGGGGAAAGCTACAGTTCGCATGGAACGAGCAATGTCAAAACGCCCTCTGTGAGCTGAAAAAATACCTCGCTGAGCCACCTATCTTGGCAAAACCAGTAGCTGGGGAACCGTTGTATCTTTACATCGCGGTCTCAGACTCGGCTGTCAGCGGTGTGCTTGTCCGTGCTGACAGAAATGATCAAAAACCAATTTACTACGTAAGCTCCATGCTCGTTGGAGCAGAAGTAAGATACCCGATCGAAGAAAAGTTAGCACTTGCGGTGGTCACTTCAGCTAGGAAGCTCAGACCCTATTTTTAGTCGCATCCGATAATAGTAATGATCTCGCAGCCTCTTAGAACGATATTGCACAATCCCAGCAAGTCAGGAAGACTAGTAAAATGGGCTATCAAGCTCAGTGAATACGACATAGAATATCGAATCCGGACAAGTATAAAATCTCAAGTTTGGCCGACTTCGTTGTAGAGCTAGCACAGAATAACGAAGTCGGCTTGACTCTAAGCAAAAAATGGGAGTTACATGTTGACGGAGTATCGTCAAAGCAAGGAGCTGGAATCGGTATACGATTACTCTCCCCGACCAGTGTGGTTATTGAGCAATATTTCCATTTATACTTCGATGCATCGAACAATGTCGCAGAATATGAGGCGTTAATAGCCGGTCTGAGGTTAGCTATGAGCTTGGGGGCAAAAGAGCTAACAGCTCACACAGACTCACAATTTATCTCTAGCCAAATAAAAGGAGAATATGAAGCAAAAAATCAAAAGATGAACGCGTATAAAGAGCTAGTAAACGGAATAATCAAGCATTTTGACTTTTTCGAGCTCAACAAAATCCCGAGAGGAGATAATACCGCGGCAGACGCCCTTGTAGCCTTGGCCGCAACTACCGATTTGGAAGCGAAAAGGGTAATACATGTTGATTATATAAAAAGGCCAAGCATCGACCAAAAAGACGTAATAGCGATCGACCATCCCTTAAGTGATGAAAATGATGCAGCTAGCGGCGGAGAACTAACCTCCATTAAGGAAGATTGGCGTAGCCCAATTCAACGCTACATACGAACTGGAGAGCTACCCTTGGAAAAGTGGGAAGCTCGGAAAGTAAAATTGCAAAGTGCAAGATACACGATAATAAGTAACCAACTTTATAAGAGAAGCATATCTGGCCCCTATCTGTGGTGTGTAAGCAACGAAGAAGCAGCTGATGTCCTGAGTCAAATGCACGAAGGAAGCTGCGGTAACCACACGGCACAACGAGTGTTAGCAGTCCGGATCAAGAGACAAGAATACTACTAGCCAACGATCGTTTCTGACTGCGAAAGGCATTCTCAAAAGTGTCAGAAATGCCAAAGACACACACCGATGATTAACCAACCAGGTGAGCTTTTTAGCTCGACAATAATTTCTTATCCGTTTATGAGGTGGTCAATGGACGTTTTAGGACCCTTAGAGCCATCTGGAATACGACGGGTCCGTTTACTTCTTGTCCTAACCGACAACTTCTCCAAATGGGTCGAAGCAGAAGCGTATACGAACATTACAGGAACGCAGGTGTCAGAGTTCCTGTGGAAAAACATCGTGTGTCGCCACGGACTTCCAAACGAGATAATAACAGATAATGGAACGAACTTAACCTCAAAGCCTGTCAAGGATTTATGTGACAAATGGAAGATAAAATTGTCAACCTCAACCCCATGCTATTCGCAGGGGAATGGGAAAGCCGAGGCAACGAACAAAACTATCCTAAGTATACTTAGGAAGCGCCTCGAATCGAAGAAATTGGGATGGTACTCCAAGCTAAATGGTGTACTATGGGCGTACAGAACATCGCCGAGAAGAGCAACAGGGGAAACGCCTTTCTCCTTGTTGTACGGAGTAGAAGCCGTGGTGCCAGCTGAGATCTCAGTTCTGAGCCTAAGACGGACTCAGGCTCTAGAGGCAGAGTGCGCAAATAGCGAGATGATCGAGCACGTGGTCGACCTAATAGAAGAAAAAAGAGACTTGGCCAACTTAAAACTACAGAATTACAAAATACCATACAGGCGATTTGGTGCTAAAGAAAGTGTTCGAAAATACCCGCAAGCTAAATGCGGGTAAATTGGGAACGTCACGGGAAGGCCCTTACCAAGTCGAGGACGAAATCAGACCCGGAGTATACAAAATTAAAAGTATTAATTCCGGAAAAACAAAGCTAAGGCCATGGAACGTAATGAACCTTAAGAAATTTTTTATCTAAGAAAAAGAAATAAAAAACGCACAACAGATGAACTACATAAGGCTTGATCCTCTCAACGAGGTACGTAGGCAGCTTGCTAAAGCAAGTGCAGCCCCAAAAAAGTAAAAAATAAATAAACGGCTAAGTACTAATCAAGCAAACGGGAAATGAGAGCAGGCTAATCATGAGCAAAAAGTAAGAAAACCAAATAGATATTGATGGGAAAAAGTTTAAGTAACTACAAAAGAGGGGTGAAACCCAATACAAAAATGGGTAAAAATTATAAACTAACACATCCAAACAAAAAAAAAGACTATGCGTCTAACTCATAGTCTGAAACTTCCTTATATTCGGCTTCCCCTTCTTTGCGAAGCTCGAGGCACTCGGCGGTCTCTTTCTCAAGGTCCAGAGTATTACTCCGGATTCTGGCCAACAAGGCTAAGTTGCCAAGGGCCTCACGGGCTTTCAGCTCTCCTCCAACAGCCTTCTTCTTTCTGCTCCACTTCTCAACAAACGTGACCTTAGCCTGATGTAAGGAAGAAGTGGCTGCAGATTTTTCGAGCTTCAGAGTTTCTAACTCTGAAGTTAACTCCTCGATGGCAGCTTGGGAAGAGTCGATTTTTTCTTGAAGCTCTGCATGCTCCTTTGCTGCCTCACCGAGCCTCCATTGCAGATCACGATTGAGCATCTCAGCCTGGTTAACCCAAAGCAAGGCTTCGGAGTTTACCCCCTCGAGCCGTTCGCGCTCTTTCTCTTCTTTGAGCAGCGCATCCACCTGATCATCGAGCTTGGCAACAAGCTCGTCATGCGCGGTCTTGAGAGCGCGCATTTCCTCTTCATGCTTCGCCACAAGTTCTCTTGTGAGGCTCTCAACGGCTTCGATGTACTTATTCAGCATAAGAATCCCCTAAAAAGAAAGAGGGAGTTGAGTTAATAAAGAAAGGACTAAACAAGATAAAACAAAGACAGAATTAAAGCGTACCTTAACTTTAGCATCAGCCATCGCTTGGTACTCCGCACCAAAAATCATCTCCTTAGCCGGAGGAATATGCATATCGGGAGTCCCGAACTTCAGTAAAATAGCTCGGGGGTCTTGAGGCGGTCGGTTATAGACCCTTGCAGTTCCAGACGCATCACCTGTCCTAGGAAGCGGAGCCTCATTCCTACTTCCCGGCGTAAGGGCCGGAGTAACTATTATTGCCTCCGTCGAGCTCGGTGGAGGTGGAAGTAAAGCCGGAACCTGAGTGGAAGAGGTCATCACCTCTATTGTCTCTGGAGCTGGTACTGAAGCAGGAGGGGCAGCTCTGCCCTCAAGCTCCACTCTGTCAACTTCGATATGTTCAGAAGAAGGTGTCGTTTGGACCGTCAACTCCCCCTCAGCTCGGACTGATATATCCTCCATCTGGGCATCATGCGCAACCTCTTCAGAAATCGGAAGCAACACCGCAGTTGCTGATGTTTTTGGGGCAGGAACTAGATCCTCCATCGTGAACCCAGCAGCGAGGTTGCAGGAAAGACGAGCTGGAAGTGAGATACGCATATCTTTCCGAGCTCTTTTTGAACGTGTTTTCCCACCTCTTTGCGGCTTAGCATGAATAGACAAAGGAACTCCTGAAACTACAGAAAAATACATAAGGATTATCGATCTCGGTAGCAAAAATAGTACTCAGTAGAGCAATCAAATATAATTTACCAATACGAGGGAGCAGAGAGCCGAGTCAAGTCTCTCTCTAGAAAACGCCGTCCACGATGAACCTTCTCCTCTAAGAAGGGTTGCTAATTCGACGAGCTCCAAAGACGGTGGGCAGCTATAAATACCTGTAAACACAAAAGAAAGTAAACTGGTTAGAACGAGATAAAGGGAAACACAACACGAAAAATACTAAAACGTCCACGACTCCGAGGTGCGCACCAAGCTCGGTCACCCACGAAGTCTGAATGCACTCCACTGGGAAGACACCAACGCTTGCTTCATAAATTTTAAAGAAAAAGTACTCATCTGGCCGCTTCGTGTCCTTATTAAGAAGCTCGTCGATGACCTTCCGATCCTTCCGAGGCGATAGATAATACGTGCCTCGGCCCTCGGGGTTCTTTTTGATGCTATAGAAGCACCTTAGATCCGCACCATGCAAAGGGCAGCCGACCTCGATAGCTCGCGTAAACACGACTAAAGCAGTCCGTACCACGGAGGGGCACATCGGCGGAAAACAGAGTCCCACGGCGTCCAACCACTGAAGCAGCTCGGTCGGTATAGGAAATCGGAGCCCGCATTCTGTGAAGTACAGTGTGTACACACAAAGATAGCCCGGCGGAAGTACCTCTGGCGAAGAGCCCGTCCTCGGGACGAGAGTGATCACCTTTTCCAGAAAATTAAACCTCTCCCTGAACTTAGTGAGGAGACTCCGGGTGATGGCCGACTTAGGATGAGGGCTGAATTGTTCCTCGGCTTGAGGAGGAGAGTTGCGATACACTTCAGACTCGACGCAATATTCTACGGCATCGAGAGGGTCGTCCTCAGATCTTGAGGAAGAATCCCAGTGGTCTGGCAATGATCCCGACCGCCGTTAACGTTGTCTCCACCGCATCAAAGGTTGAGTTTTACCGTCACTAATCGTGTCTTCAGACATAGGGCGAGATACAGAAGACATCTTTCGCGAAAAAAGGATCGAAAGAGATAGGAAGAAATGTACGAAAGAGAGATGACGGTATAAAAATAAAAGCTAAAAAGTGAGAAATTTTAAGTACCTGGTTCTGCGATTATCAGTGCTTCGAAGTTTTAGAAATGGAGAAGAAGGTGAGGAGTGGAGACGTGTCTTTGACACCTAAAAACCACTCCTCGATAACCACCTCGGCGTGCTGACACGAGCAACGCGATGATTGACGCGTGTTGCCATCAAACGGTCCGGAAGCGTGCGGATGTGGAAGCGTCCCATCGTAATAATACCTGTCCTCAGGAATGACCAAAGCTCGTCTACGCCAACGCACGCGATGACCGCCATGTGAACAAAACTAACGGTATGATGGAAGCGCGTGATGAGTTCGACGGTCACCAAAGTGGCACGCATCAACGCGCCAACACGCCAGCACGTGCAGTCCGTATCCGGACCGTCAGAATAATAATAAGATATGGGCCTGCTCGGCCCAAGAAGCAATTAAGAAAGACTTAAAAATAAAAAGGCCAAAGTAAAAAAGCCTGTTAAGGCCTAGATTGCCGGTCTAATCACCCGGTAAGGTCAAGAATTCAAAATGGCCCAATAAAACATCAGGAAATTGGCGCAAAACAAAATTCATATAAAAATTAAACTAAAACCAAATAAAATCAGGAAGCCCGAGCTATCGTTGTCTTAAAACCAACAGGTAGCTCGGCAAAACAAAATAATGAAAATAAGCAATGACAACTTATCCGTCGTCTTATTTCAAGGAACAAAATAAAATTCAAATGAAATAAAATAAGGATTAGTCGATTCGCTGAGCTGGGTCAACAAGGTCAGCCATGGGAGTGTCGGAATCCATTAACCCTTCTGGACCGCTTCCTTCTGAAGTATTGACGCTAGTCAAGTCGGAAACAACAGTCATCCCGAGGTCGAGCTACAATTTCAGCTGCTTGTTACTCAATCGGGCTTCCTCTTCGTCAAGGTTTAAGCTACCTCTTCTAATTGAACCAAGGAGGTCTAGATGAGCGTCTATGTCAGCTGCGGCCTCCAGCTCGCCCTCTAGGCCCCGTTTATCAAGACGAGCCATGAGGAGGGAATAGCGCTCTCGAAATTTAGAGGTCAATTTATTCGTGGAAGCCTCAACCGCTGCCTCGATGGTGGTCTCCCGTGCCTCACGCTCTTGCTCTAATATTTCTTCAAGCTCAGCGATTTTGTCATTCAGCGAGGACAGCTCGGAATGTAACTCTTGAATTTCTACCAGGGCTTTTGCCTCGCGGTCCTGGGAAAAGCTTAGCATGTTGGTTAGCTTGTCGACCGTTTTACTTGATTCCTTTGTCGTCGAATCTGGAAACTTGGCTTCGTAACCACCAACGCATTTATTCAGCGCCCCGATAGCCTGCAAAGAGCGTAAAATCGTGCTGAGAAAATAAGGCCGTAATTCCAAAAAATGAACAAAGAAACATTAAGCTTACATAGCCAAACGCTTCCAGAGCTTCAGCATAATTGGCTTGCTCAGACATATCTTTCAGTGCAAGCATGGCACATCCCCGAGGTTTGAAATGGCGGAGAATGATAGCCATGCCATGACGATCTTCTACGATCGGGCAGTCCTTATTATGCGTAAAACTCCACTGGAATTTGGGTTTGGAAGACGACGAGCTCCGACGGCGCCAATGCGTCGAAACCCCAGAGTCGGTATCCTTGGGAACTTCGGGATCGGCGTTCTCATCATCCTCATGTACGTCACTTGACGAACGAGCTCGTTTTGAGGAAGGTTCAATCGAACCAGACCCTTTTTCCGTAACCTCTGTCTGATTTGGTCCGGACTGAGGCGTGGGCAGAGGTTCGCCTTTATCGACAGAAGTCGGACGTTTATAAACGAGAGACCATGGTCTAGAGTTACCACGGTATAAGGACGAGTACAAACCTTGAGATTTCCCTGAGAAGGTACAAAAGTAAAAAGGTAAGGTGAATAAAACCATGTGGGCCTTTAAAAATTAAAAAAGCTAGAAGTAAAAGCATACTGGGAGATTTCAAACTCCGGGTTCTCTTTACCGCCGAAGAGCTATTTTCGCCTATAATTATTCACTAAGTAACTTCGATTTCAAGTCCTGCTGGAGTAAACCTGCTTAAAATATGGCCCTATATATAGGCAGCCAGAGGATATTCCCAGGAACTGTTAAGTGGATAATGAGCTGAACACCGACGTTCATTTCGAAATTCAAAAAGTAGGGTTAAGAAATATCGCCTCTGAGAATTAAGCTTATAGGTTCAACGGAATTGCTGAACCATATGAACTGGGGGGCTATTGTTGGTACATGGCCCATTTAGCGGCCACCTCCATTTTAGCTTAGCCCAGGTCCAGTCTAAGCCCATAACTCGGAGAAAGCAGCTCGGCCTATAGATAAGGATGCATGCCTTAGAAGAGCTAGTGAGGTTAGTTAGTCGGGAGCTCCGAGCTGAACGGCGAGGATCGAGGACGCCAGCGGGAGAAGTCAAATTGAGATCGAGTAAAGAGCGGAAGTCAAGAAGAAAGTAAGTTAGAAAACTAAGATTATAAATAAGTAAATCCGAAGAAGGGAAAGGGGAATTGTAATCAGATAACCAAACTCTTGTATACAAAAGAGATAAATAAAATCGTTCCAATTTCTTCAAATTCAGTTCATCTAAGATCTATTCCAGTTATTTCTCTAGCTTAGATCCCATTGTAAAGATCTTTTACGTATCAACAAAGTCTAACTAATCTAACTCCGAGAGCAAAATAAATTAAGGATAGAAAACTAACCTTGATTACTTTAAAGTGGTGAAGAACAAGAAACCGCGTGCTAGTTTGTATAGGAAATTAAAGTCTCACGACAACACAACAGGGAATCAGTTGGAAATCCATTTTAGTAGAAAAATCAAAATTATGTATAATTAATTGATTGAGCGGTAGAAACCAAGCGTTTCTGATAAATTCCATGAGGATACTATCGTTGTAAATATCTTTGCTTGCTTAAAAATTAAAGTCGAACTAATATTAGTCTAATATATTTCGACGAAACTAGATTAAGAATCTATCGAGTATGATTAATTATAAATTGTGATTCTTCTGAAACAGTGTTATATCAATCAAAAATTTTAAGTAAAAGCTGTCTTTTTTGTTGGGAATTTCATCTCACTTAATTGATATTCCTTTTCATTGGTACAGTCTGAGAATTCGATAAACGGCAAGATTTAAAGGTGACATTAGTCAAACAACAAGTTAAACATCTAATTAGGTAATAACAGTGAAACAAAATAAATATATAATCATAGGCCCCACATGAAAAGAAAATATATCCAGATTTATCTATGTATGTGTACAAACCTATGAACGGTAACTATAATGAGTTTATGAGAAGTCTAAAAAACCTATAAAATAGAGAAGTGGTTTAGTCATGGCTACTATAATTGGAGCAAAAACATCTAGTGATCTATTGCCCTAAATGGGACAATAGCTTGATGACTCATGCCACTTCTGCCAACCAGATTACAATCTACACACGTGGCTCAGAACCATCTCGTCGTTTTTCCAAGTTAGGATTCTCGGTTTTTGGGACTTTTGCGGCCTTTAAGACAAACCTAATTCTTCAAACCCTAAAATATCTTTATTCACGTTGGCCACGTTTCATTGGTCGAACATGCTTGCTTTTGGTCACTTGAGTTTATTTGTGATTATGTATTAAACAATCTTCCGTGGTTTGAACAATTTGTTACCAAAACTGTTGGCGAGATGTGTTAATCCAATACTAATTAATTATACAATTAGGTATTAAAAGCAGCAGGTGAGATATTCAAAACGTAATCAATGTAATATTTTCTACTTTTATGTCTTTGAAAAGCATAGGTTATGTTCTAAAGATAAGAAAGAGATTGTCTCCGTCTTCTACTTTTGGAAAGTAAAATCGGTCCCTTTGCTTATTTTCTAATCCTTATTCTTAGGGACGTCTGTAAAGGGAAACCCTCTAATTTGTCATGTACTATATATAGATATATACAACATTTTTAATTATTAGATATTTTAATTAATTTAATAAGGTTTTTAGAAGAGGAGTGAGACGAGTGACGTAAATCTTGATCAATTCATGCGTACCTTTGAACCCTCCAAAGATATGAAGATCATGTTATTGTAGCAGATCATAGGTCATTGGGTGGATAAAATGTCTACACCCAAATGATATAGCAGCCAAATTATAACATTAATTTATTAGCTAATTCACTAATAGATCAAGCGAGAATATCAGTAATTTAGTATTTATTTATGTTTTGTTTTTGTGAGAGATTTAAAAAATTATAATTTTTGTCAAACATCTGATAAAACAAATGATCATTTTTCATTAGTGTATAGTTTAGATTTAATTACTTATTATTTTCATAAGAACTTGATCTGTACAGTTTGTTAATCTTAAGAATTCTCCTGTTATAATATATATGATATTTATATCAACTGTCTTAATCGAAAGACTGATACTATAAGTTTGAAGTTTTGTGGTCCAGTGGTAAGACTGGATATGAGATTTTAACGAGGTCGCATGTTCGATTTTTCAATGCTGTGAAATTAAGTTACAATTCTTTTGGATACCCTTATATAGATATAGGTCTATGCTTTCGACCTATTTAAATATATGTAGAAAGAGAATAATGTAGATTCCTCACATAAAATCTAAGAACTCTTGAAATATAAAATAAAGTTAATACAATAATGGAATCCAATCATATCTTAGAATAAGCAGAGCTGTGAATT
This sequence comes from Lepidium aucheri, assembly GCA_900406435.1. Lineage (NCBI taxonomy): Eukaryota > Viridiplantae > Streptophyta > Magnoliopsida > Brassicales > Brassicaceae > Lepidium > Lepidium aucheri. Next base: position 74,978 of record OVBA01000110.1, on the reverse strand, counting down.
GATAAGATTTGTGAAACTTATCTAATACCAAATTTTAAAATCATCTTTAAAAAAAAAATCATGTAGGTAGGAATTGTGTATGAGAAATGCCACTTGTATACCAGAAGGCATCTTAAAACTGAGGATGACATTTTTGTTACTATATTATTTTATACAAGTAACTACCGAAGTCTTGACGACCAATCAATGTGTTTGAATTTTGGAAAATCTTAGACCATCATATAGGTTCAACTTACAATTAAATAACACATGAAAAAAACTGTGTTGAGTAAACAATAATGGTAAAAAACTGAATATATAATAGTAATAGGTGATAAAATACTTTTTCATTTTATTCACTATTTTCTTTTTTATGTTGTACGAGTAGGTATTGCCTTTATTCGTTTTTCACAAGGTAATTTTTGTATTTATTAAGCAATTTACGATATATTTTGCTCAACAAAATAATGAAAAGAAATAATTTGATTTTGTAGTTCATAAACAAAAAGATTTTAACATTAAGATAAATAATGATAAATTAGACTGTGGAGGAGTCACGAAATCTTAAACCCGATATTTCTAAGGAAAAAAAACTAAAATAATCATAATTATAATGACATATACCAAATTAAATTTGAATAATTGAGTACTGATGTCTTAGTCAAAAAAAAAATGAAAGAAAAGATTCTGGTTCTAGAGTGAAAACACTTACAGCTAAAAGTGTGTTGTATTTATAACATATAATAATACTTAAAGAAAATGTGAATGCTTAATTACTGGCTTCGGTTAATTTACTAATTAAATAGACAAATATAGTCAATTAATCAATGTAATCATGATTATATTATAAACATTAGCTAATGAGTTTTGTTTACGTGTCATGAAGCGTGTTTTTATGCAAAACATTGCCCACCTTTAATACTTTCTAGATTCCCTCGCACATTGGAACTCAATCCCAAATCTAACCTTAAATATTATTTCAGAATAATTTCTTGGTTAGAAGTATGCTCTAAGTTTAGAGTTAAGGAATTTAATCTAGTGATTCACAGAATATTACTCCCTACATTTCTTAAAAAATGTTATTTCAGCAATAAAAATTAGTTATATGAATGCTATTCTAAATTTTCAATGTAAATTTTTACAAATAATTTTAGTTTTAACTTCTAATCAAAATTTATGATATGAAATCTACACAATTATTTATTACCCATAGTAATTAGGGTATAAAGATTTTTAGTATTGTTCCTTAATTTGTGTCAAAAACCTTGAATGACATTCTTAAAAAAATGGAAGGTATAAGTTATGAGTTTTGCCTATGAATCGGCTTTTATTAATCTAATTATAAGAATAAAAGTAACAAAAAAATGGAAGGAGGAAGATATTTTGTTGGTTTGTATTAGTCACATACTTTTTAGAAAGAGTTAATGTAGATAAAAATCTGATAATTTTCAAACATAATATTTCATAATTTTCTTTTTTAATATTGGGCACAACTGACCAACTCATTAACCAAGATCCCATATAACGTAGACGATGAGATTTGATTCCTGAATATGCAATTATGTCTATTTTTAATAGAGTTAACACTTACCATTAGACAAAAGGCCACTTAATCTAGAGACTCTCACTGAACTAAAACATTATTTTCATTTCTAAAAATATCATTCGAACCCAAATCCATTACATGTTTTACTCATAATCCATTAGATGTTTTAATCATACCACTGAATTACAAATCCATTAGTCACATATAATTTCATTTTCTGTATAAAATTTCACACACACACTTACATATATGTGCCTAAATTATAACGCCATATGAACCTAATACGAACTACAATGTCTACAATCATAAATCTTGAGTAATATGCAATCATATTTTATAATTTATGAATTAAAAAATTAAATGAAATTTTTTTAAGTTGAGTTTATCTCTTTTTGATAGTTACATATTTCAACTGATAGCTTAGGACTTTAGGTATATGGAATTCAACTCTATTTTAGTACAAGTACATAAAATAGAAAAAAATTCGGGCTGAAAATGAGTTTGGGGCTTTGTGCCATAGATTAGTCATTAGTCTATGCAGTTAAAAAAAAAAAAAAAAAAAATTGAATGACATGTCAATATTTGTGTTTGTCCATTAATTAGCCTTATATGTCAATATTTGATTCTGTCTATTAATTGTCCACTTTGAATTCTAATTTGTCACAATCACATTAAATTTAATTAAGATGCCATTAGCTTTAAATTAAGACTTGGTCAATGATTATAATTTATGTTCGATCCTCATCTTTTGGATTGCTCTTAACCAAAACATTTCTACTTGTCAAATAACATTTTAACCTGGTTTTAGCATTTCTGCATTATTGCTCGTAAAATATTATTTTCTTAAGACGAAATTAATATGCAAACTTTGAAACTAATTATATCTAAAGATTAGCCAAAAATTATATTCCTTATACTATTAATTTATATTAAAAAAACTAGTATATCAGTACACTTGATTTTTTTTCTCAATATTGGGTCATAACTCGCAGATCTATTAGCCAAATTCCTACATAATGTAGACAGTATGACTCAATCTCTAAACGTGCAAGTACACCTGTCTTTAGTAGACTTATCACATGCCACTAGACTAAAGGCCATCTGCATATCAACACACTTGATTAATAATTACAAAATGTTTTACAGTTATATATTGAAGATATCTACCATTAATATGACATATTCTACCAACATAAATTATATCGTCATTTGACCCAAAAAATAATTCTCTCCTTGTACTGTTGCTTTCTCTCTCTCCCAAGCTCAAATTCTATCTACATTGATTTTTGATTAGGTGAACGGTAATCGTGGGTTCGACAACATTGTCGCCGTTCGCCCGTTTTGTTTGTACTTTTGGCGCTATCCTTTCGCAGCGACAAGTCACTGATGCTAGGTGTTCTTGTTTTCGAGAAATGAGATTTTTTCTTTCCTTACTTCGGTGGACCTTCCTCTAGTTTAGTGTAAGGCGGTGAGCTTACTCTAATGGAGGCTCAGTGGCAACAAGCTTCCTTGAGGTGGTTAGAGGCAATGGTGTGGTCTTCTTGTCATAGGGTTTTTAGATTTCTCGTGAGATATGTTTTTTGTTGACTTTTCTTTTCTCTCGCCGATGGGTTAACGAAAATGTGCAAAAGCTCTATTTGCCTCCACCATTCTATGAGTCTCTCCTTTTTGCATAATAAACCTCCTCTTCTCAGTGTCTCTCGGTGGGGCTCATTCTCCCAGGTGCTCTCCAGGTCATATTGGTTTTTGATATGATATTGGACAAGCAAGGACTCAACTCACTAGATGCCGCTACAAAGGACAAGGAGTCAATGGATGAGGAGCAAACGGATGAAGATATTATGCGTGTACCAGCTGGAACAATGACAAGGTCAAGGGCTAAACTCTTCAACCAAGCCATTGGAGGACTCATCATCCGGATTCAAAGTCAAGAAGAAGATCATCCAAGTCCAACCACATCGGTTTTGACTTGTGGTCAACAAATAGGTGTGTAGCCTATTTGTACTCTTTTTCCTTCACTTGGTTTTGTCCCATTGGGTTTTCCAAGTAAGATTTTAATGAGGCAAATAGTCTACACTTAACAAGAGAGCTCATTTGTTGAGTTAGAGATTTGACCCACTTATCTTTAAAACACTAGGGTTTTTCGTTTCTCCTATTTAAACTCTTGTAAACCTTTCATTTGTTTCCAACAACTCTCTTTTTATCAAACTATTTTCGATTGTTGTTCTCTCTTTGGTGAGTCATATCCAAAGTACCCTAAAGGAATTTCAAGGGTCTTCTGAAACCCTTGTGCGACCTGACGATCCATCTACTTGGTTTCTTCTTCTCCAACGAGTTGTCAAGGACCAGAATCTATCTCACACTTGTCTTTGGAGTGTCGATCTTCTAAGGGTTACATCAAGTGGTATCAGAGCCACTTCAAAGGCTAAGTGTTTCAATCTATATCACTTTTCTGACTTCTCATCTTCTTCTTCACCATCTTTGATTTTGCAATTTGATTTGTAAACAAAAGTGCTTGAAAACTGTGTTTAAAACCCTGACATTCACTGATTTTGATCTGCTTGGTGTTATATTTCCATTGTCATCATGTTTCACTTTCGATTTTGTTGCTAGAATCTGAAAAATCATGTTCACGAATTCTGCATATTGTTTTCAATGTTTTGGCTGTGCGATTTAGGGTTAGGTGAACTTGGATATGTTGAAATCGTTGATTACTGATCTAATAGTGACTAACATTCTACTTAGGGTTTTGTTGTTCGAATTGTTGGGCTATTTTACTGTGAGTTTCGTGTGTTTATTTGCAGGAAATCATGTCGCAAGAAGATGAAGAAACTACGCAAAGTACTAAAAACAAGCTCCTAATCGAAGCTATGGAGAGGTTTCTTGACAAGAAACTAGAAACAAATTTAGACCAGAGGTTTGAGGTTTTTTGTCAAGAGATTCAATCTAATGGGCAACGAAAGTTTACAACAAGGTCTAAACAAGGAAGCTCGGACAAGGAATAATATCACACATGATAAGTCCGATGGAGAACCAAGGAAGTCGGGTTCTAGTGAAGACAGGATGGCTGAAGAATACTATGGTCATAAGAGTGACACACCCAAAAGAAGCCATAGTAGCCATAGAAAGAAGAAAGTTCCAAAATGTATGCTAGAAAATCTGGGTGGACTTAAAATCCGCATACCATCATTCCAAGGAAGAAATGACACGGATGCTTACTTGGATGGGAAACAAAGATTGGGTTGGTATTTAAATTTCAACATTATGCTGAAGAAAATATAGTAAGGGTGACTGCCACAGAATTTACGAATTATGCCTTGAGTTGGTGGGATCAGCTTGTGACCAATAGAAGAAGGAATGGGGAATATCCAATCTGCACTTGGAAAGAAATGAAAACGGTCATGAGAAAGCGGTTTGTTCCAACCCATTACCATGGGGATTTACATCAAAAACTGAGGAGGTTGACTCAAAGAAACCGGTCTGTTGAAGACTACTATCAAGAGATGGAGACGCTCATGCTTAGGGCTGATATCATGGAGGATAAGAAAGCAACAATGACTAGGTTTTTGGGTGGATTAAACCGTGAGATACAAGACACACTTGAGATGAGTTTCATGTGGAGATTAAAGACATGCTTCACAAAGCTATTTTATTTGAACAGCAGCTCAAACACAAGAACCACACTCGTAGCTACTACAATAACAACACCCGGTCAAACTATGCCAAAGAAGAGCGGCCAAGAGAGAGTTCAAAGCCTGAACTGACCAAAGGAGAAGCTAAGGGAGTTTTTAAAAGCTCCAACGTGACCAACACTAAGGAAAAGGTTGAAAATAAGCCACGGACCAGAGAGGTTAGGTGTTTTAAGTGTCAAGGTCGGGGTCATTATGCTAATTCTTGTCCAAACCAAAAGGTTATGGTGATATTGCCTAACGGACAGTATGAGTCAGCTGATGAAGACATACATTTGATCCTTCACAACCTGAAGATATAGAGGCTACATCAACTTATGAAGCTGAGCCTTTGAGTGGTAAAATCATGGTTGCAAGAAGAGCACTCAGTTTGAATGCTCAACCTGAAGAGCAAGAACAACGAGAGAATCTATTTCATGCAAGGTGTATGGTACAAGACAAGCTATGCATCATGATCATTGATGGAGGACGCTGTACCAGTATAGCTAGTGAGACAATGGTAAAGAAGCTTGGTCTGAAAACAAAACCACACCCGAAGCCTTACAAGATATAATGGCTAAATAAGAAGGTAGAAATGAGCGTAGCTAAGCAAGTATTGATATCTTTGTCTATTGGAGAATACAAGGATGATGTTCTTTGTGACATCTTACCAATGGAGGGTGGGCACATACTACTAGGAAGACCTTGGCAATCTGACAGAAAAGTTGTGCATGATGGATTTACAAACCGTTACTCTTTCACCCATAAAGGCCGTAAGATCATTTTGTTACCATTATCACCTCAAGAAGTTTATAAGGACCAGCTTCAGCTCAAGGCAACAAAGGAGACTGAAAAACAAGGCCGCAGAGCCACAAACTTCTACACTAAGGCCGTACCAACTAGGCATTCACTTGCTATTACCCGTCCCATGCTACTATTTGTGTTTAAAGAAGCTCTAACTACATTGCATAATCTTGAGCCGGTGTTTCCGAGCAAAATGTCTTCTCTTTTGCAGGATTCTGAAGATGTATTCTCTAAAGAAATCAAAGACGGATTGTCACCTATAAGGGGAATTGAGCACCAAATAAATTTTGTTCCTGGCGCTTCCCTACCAAATCGACTAGCTTATCAAACCAATCCCATAGAGACTAAGGAGCTTCAAAAGATGGTAGATGAGCTGCTAAGGAAGGGACATATACATGAGAGTATGAGCCCTTGTGCTGTCCTGGTTCTTCTTGTGCCAAATAAAGATGGCAGCTGGCACATGTGTGTTGATTGTAGAGTAATCAACAACATAACGGTTAAGTATCGCCATCCTATACCTAGACTTGATGATATGCTTGATGAATTACATGGTTCTAATATATTTTCTAAGATTGATTTGAAAAGCGGATATCATCAGATAAGAATGAAAGAAGGTGATGAATGGAAAACCGCATTTAAAACTAAACATGGACTATATGAATGGTTAGTGATGCCAGTTGGGCTGACAAATGCACCTAGTACTTTAATGAGATTGATGAATCATGCTTTTAGAGAACTTATAGATGAGTTTGTCGTGGTGTACTTTGACGATATCTTGGTTTATAACAAGAGTCTAGAAGATCATATTGAGCATCTTAAGAAGGTCTTAGAAGTCCTTAGACAAGAAAAGTTGTATGCTAACCTTATGAAATGCACATTGTGCATGGATAATATTGTTTTTCTAGGTTTTGTTGTAAGTGCAAGAGGCATCAAGGTGGATGAGGAGAAAGTGAGAGCAATCCAAGAATGGCCTACACCTAAGAGTCTAAGCGAAGTTAGAAGTTTTCATGGACTGGCTGGGTTTTTTAGGCGCTTTATAAAGGATTTTAGCACTTTGGCTATTCCATTAACTAAAACCATCAAGAAGGAAATCGGCTTTAAATGGACTGAAGCTCAAGAGAATGCTTTTCAAACACTAAAGGATAAGCTTATCAATGCTCCTATTCTAGCTTTACCAGATTTTTTTAAAACTTTTGAAATAGAATGTGATGCTTCTAATGTGGGCACTGGAGCTGTTTTGATGTAGGATAGAAAAGCTATTGCATATTTTAGTGAGAAGCTGGGAGGAGCAACCTTGAATTATCCTACCTACGACAAAGAACTATATGCATTAATGAGAGCTATTCAAAAGTGGCAACACTACCTTTGGCCGAAAGTGTTCGTGATTCATTCTGATCATGAGTCCCTTAAACACCTCAAGGGTCAACATAAACTGAACAAACGCCATGCTAGGTGGGTGGAGTTCATTGAGACATTCTCTTATGTAATTCATTACAAGCAAGGTAAGAACAATGTGGTTGTTGATGCATTGTCAAGAAGGTACACTCTACTCTCCACTCTTGAAACTAAGATTTTGGGTTTTGAACATTTGAAAGAACTTTATGAGACGGATTCTAAATTTAAAAACATATTTGCTAAATGTTCTAAACACGGTTGTGGTTGCTACTTCAAACAAGATGATTTCTTGTTTTATTAGAGTCATTTGTGTATACCTAAATATTCTATTCAAGATTTTCTAGTTAGGGAAGCACATGGAGGAGGTCTCATGAGCCATTTTGGTGTTGCTAAGACCCTGAAAATCAGGCAAGATCATTTTCATTGGCCACATATGAAAAGAGATGTCGAACGAGTATGTTCTTGTTGTGTTACATGTAAGCAAGCTAAATCTAGTACTCAACCACACGGTTTGTACTGTCCTTTACCTATTCCTGAGCATCCTTGGGTTGATATATCAATGGATTTTGTGGTAGGATTGTCTAGAACTCGAACTGGTAAAGATTCAATCTTTGTTGTGGTTGATAGGTTCTCGAAAATGGCTCACTTTATAGGTTATCACAAAACTGATGATGCATCTCATGTAGCTAGCTTGTTCTTTAGAAAAATTGTTAGATTTCATGGCATGCCTAAAACAATTGTTTCTGATCGTGACACAAAATTCTTGAGTCATTTTTGGCAAACTTTATGGTCTAAGCTAGGTACTAAGTTGAATATTCTCTACTACTTGTCATCCCCAAACTGATGGCTAAACTGAAGTAGTTAATCATACCTTATCTACACTCTTGCATGCTTTGATTAAAAAGAATCTTAAGTCTTGGGAAGATGGATTACCACAAGTAGAATTTGCTTATAACCATTCTATGCATTCGGCTTCTAAGTTCTCTCCTTTTCAAGCTGTGTATGGCTTTAATCCTCTGTCTCCATTGGATCTAATCCCTTTACCTGAGTATGAAAGAATTAGCTTGGACGGCAAGAGGAAGGCTGAATTGGTCAAACAAATTCATGAAAAAGCCAAGATGAATATCGAAGCAAAGACTAAGGTGTATGCTCAGCAAGCTAATAAAGGGAGACGTGAGCTCATTTTTAATGAGGGAGATCAAGTCTGGGTACACCTTAGAAAGGAGAGATTTCTATCTGAAAGAAAGTCGAAGCTTATGCCAAGGATTGATGGACCTTTCACCATTTTCAAATGAATCAATAACAATGCTTATGAACTCGATCTTCAAGGTAAGTATAATATAAGTACAAGTTTTAACATGTCTGATTTGAGTAGTCTTTTTCCTTCACTTGGTTTTGTCCCATTGGGTTTTCCAAGTAAGGTTTTAATGAGACAAATAGTCTACACTTGACAAGAGAACCCATTTATTGAGTTAGGGATTCGGCCCACTTATCTTTAAAACACTAGGGTTTTTCGCTTCTCCTATTTAAACTTTTATAAACCTTTCATTTGTTTCCAACAACTCTCTTTTTATCAAACTACTTTTGATTGTTGTTCTCTCTTTGGTGAGTCATATCCAAAGAACCCTAGCGGAATATCAAGGGTCTTCCACAACCCTTGTGCGACCTAACAATCCATCTACTTAGTTTCTTCTTCTCCAACGAGTTGTCAAGGACCAGAATCTATCTCACACTTATCTTTGGAGTGTCGATCTTATAAGGGTTACATCAGTTTTTCTCCTCGTTGTCTCAGTGCTCTTTTAAATCTGTCAAGTAGTGTGTGGTTGGGTTAGCTTAAGTCATTAACCAGATTAGGTTAGTTAGTTTGGTTTAGTTAGGATCTTGGTTTTGTTTATTCCGAGTTAATCGTTTGGTTTCTTATTTGGTTTGATCTATGGATGTGCTTTTCCGGGTCAGCCTTCACTGCGTTGAGACTCGCTCACTCCCTGTCTATACTTTTCGAATAGAACGAGGTCGGGTCTTTTCTTGGGTTCATTCAAGATGTTAAATATTGGTTGAACTTAATTTCGATCTAGCCTCTTTTGGAATAACTGTGAGTTACCTTCTTTCCAATATAGGATTCTAGTTCTTCATTAGTGAGGTACCTTTAATTGCTATGAGAAATTTTTTCATCAGCTTTGGCTTCGTATTGCCTTGCAGTTATTTTGATTAGTATGTTTGGGTCATTATTTTCTCTTTACCTTTTGTATCTAATCTAGCTTTTAGTATGTGTTTTTATGCTTTTCTCTTTTGGATTTTAGTTTCGGAGGATAATTATATATTCTGTCGGTTTTAAGATTCCACTCTCGCATTCCATCTTTGTAATCTTGAACAATGCTCTTTCTATAATTGTAGTGACAAAAAATTATGTCAGTCACATACCAAATTTATCAGAAAAAAAAAAATTTGTGTTTGTTTATCACATGTCATTAGATAGAATAGTTTGATATTTTCATTTGATAATAATGAATCATTTTATTTAATAAAGAATACAGTTCATTTGATATTACATATTATATTTGATAATAAAATAAGTTATCTATTATCACAAATCATTCAATAATCATGACTCATTTAATAATGGATATTAAATAATTATGATAACTTTCTTATAAATTGTAAATTAGAAATAATTTCTAAAATATTATCTCGTACTCCAGCAAGGTCTAGAATATAGTTACTATTTATATAAACTAAAATATTTGAACCAATAAACTAAGAACACTAAACTTAAAATATTTATAAATTTTTTTTGAACAACACATGAGTTTGAATGACGTTTTAAAATCTTCCACCAAATAACATGTACATTACTTTAATTATTGTAAGCAAAAATTAAAACATATTGACCAATAATACGTAACTTTCAAGAAATTTTTTAAAAAATTAAAATAAAGTACTAGTAAAGTTTTAAAGATTTCTAACTCCGGTGGTGGTAGATAAAAAAATGGAGAAGAAAGTTGAGAAAATGCAGCTGGAACGTTCGCACGATGGTCAAGTGCAATTGAACCAAGACGCTGATGGTTTCACACTGGTTCGAAAATCAAACCGGAAGCAAACAAAAATTCCGAATACTACCAAATATGTATCGAATTCTCAAGGGAAGAGTTTGGGAAGAAATTTCTATGAAATCGGTTAAATACGGCCTTCGAAAGTATTAGGATCTCTAACAAGTTTGGAAGTTTACAGCAGGAAAATAGAGAGAGATATGGTAGACCCTATTGGTGTTCTTGGTGCGGTTGGATGCAGCCATCTTTCTTTTGATATGCTGCTCAGCTTGTACGGCATAATGCAGCAACTCACGTAACTCATGATAAGGCTGCTTCTCCACCTTTCTAGCTATTTTGTTTTGAAGACCGTCCAATAATTGAGCCATAAGGTTCTCCGTGGACTCCTCGGTCTCTAAGCGATTGTTTAAGCATTCAAACTCCTCAAAGTACTCCTTCACGGACCTATTTCACTGCACCAACTTACGAAATATTTTCTGTAAGTCTCTATGGAAATAAGAAGGCACATATCTTTTTTGGAGATTAACCTTTATTTTTTCCCAACTGGTGACTTGGTTGTAGCGATGGCGTCTTTGTTTGGCTATGTCATGATCCCACCATGACAAGGCGTTGTCTGTGAGTTGGGCTGCGGCAAAACTTACTCTCTTGTGGACAGCATAGTGATAACACTCAAAAATATACTCCATCAGCTTCTCCTAATCAAGGTAAGCTTCCGGATCCACCTTCCTAGCAAACGTGCGGTAAGCTTTGGGTCGGTACCGCCATGTACTGGATCCTCTCGTTCACGACCATGATGTTGTGGTTCGTGGACTCGGTTGGCTTGTCGTCTAGGAGGACCATCCGGGTATGGATCAAGGTTGACTTCACGGTTTGAATCACTATCTTCATCATGGGAGTGATTGGACGCGCGCATGTTACCCGAATGCGGCTCTAGGCCGTCCATGCGATTGCTAAGTGCTTGAAGTTGCATGTCGATTTGGGCAAGCATCTTGACTAGGTTGGGTGCATTGGCTCCATTGCTTTCTATGTCACCTACACACACAAACAAGCAGTAGTTAACTTTTCTTTCTTATATATAAGGAGAAAAACGTGAACAAAAGGAAATCACAAGAAGGAAATGTCACAATAGAAAAAACACTATTTCAACAACCCTACACGAGTTTTATGATATAGAAACAGTTTTCTTCGTCTTCTACAATTAAAAACTAAGAATCCTAGCTGTCACAAATGAGATACTAACTTATTCTATCCAAGCAATAGCTCACACAACTCGGAATTTCACAACTAACAACCTATACAACTAAGATGAGATATTCAATTAATAAAATGGAAACTAAAATGAGAAAAGGATAGATACAACCTTCTAGGAAACCTTTTAGCTATGATACCAAAATGATACAAACCTCAAAAGTGCGTCTCTAAGGTTGGTGCGAGTGGACTCTTTGCCAAAGCGGAACACGGGTACTTCCTTAGAGAAGAGAGCAATTTGGCGGAATGCGGTGGAATGAAGAGTGATCCACAAGAAGAATAGTGGGCTTCTTGATACACTTGAACACCTCTTGATCAAGGAATCCTCTCAAGATCTAAACCGGTGCTTTGAAGCTTTAGACAAGCGGCTAGGCTTTCTTCAGCTAGTTTTGAAGAAAACGTTTGTCTCTTTATTGATAAGCAGAAAGTTAAGTGTTACACGGCTGCAAAGAGACCTTATAAATGGTTATATCAGCTAGCCTTAATGCCTAGCTTAACTCAAAAGAAAATAATAAAGATATGGGTCATAGCCCGTTAACAAACAAGAAACAAAAAGCAAATAAACTAGTGTTCTCTTGTGGCCTTGCTTCACAAGTTGAAGCCTCGATCCACTTTATTAAATATATGGCCAAGAGGACTCTAAGACTCTCTAACCTAAGGTGCTCGAGCGGATGGGCTTGGTGGACCTACAAAGAGATTTAAATGAATTATAAAACATACCTTGTTGGATCGGATAAGAGGCCAAGCCTTGTTGGTTGCTTCCAGCTCAAGTCTTGAAGGTTCTTAGCTCTCTTGATCAGGTTCTTGAATGTATTTTCCTTCTTCTTTACGTGTGGTTTGGTCTTGGCTTGAGTCCTTGATATTCTCTGCACTTCTTGAAAATACTTCTATATGGCTCTTAACGATCTTGGTGCGGTCTGGGGTGTGAATATCTTCTTCCTTGCTCAAGAAGTCAGCTACAACTTCTCCTAGTTGCTCTCTAAGCTTGCATGCTCTAGCTCTAGTCATTGCTTGTTTGGTTCAGCCGTCTTAATGTCCTCATCAGACGTAGAGAGGTATTGTGTTAAGTGCAGAACGTGTAAGTTGGCTAAAGCCAAATCCCAACCCAACGGTTTGTACACACCTCTTCCTATTCCTTTGCATCTATGACATGATATTTCGATGAACTTTGTGATGGGATTTCCTAGGACTAGAACTGGTCGAGACTCTATATTTGTGGTTGTGGATAGATTCTCTAAGATGGCATATTTTGTTCCATGTTATAAAACTAATGTTGCTAATCTATTTTTTAGAGAAATTGTTAAGTTTCATGGAATACCTAAGTCTATAGTGTCTTAATCGAGATGTTAAGTTGTTTAACTACTTTTGGAAAACAGTATGGTGTAGGAACTAAGTTGTTGTTCTGTACTACATGTCATCCTCAAACTGATGGTCAAACTGAAATAGTTAATTGAACACTTTCGACACTTCTTAGAGCAATGATAAAACAAAGTCGTAAGACTTGAGAGGAATGCCTGCCTCATGTAGAATTTTCATACAATAGAGCAGTGCATTCAGATACTAAATACTCTCCTTTCTAAACCGTTTATGGTTTTAATCATATCTATCCATTAGATTTAATGTCTTTACCTTTGAGTGAAAGAGTTAGTTTGGATGGAAAGAAGAAAGCTGAAATTGTCAAACGGATTCATGAGCAAGCAAGAATCAATATTCAAACCAAGACCAAGAAGTATACATGTTGAGCAAACAAAGGTTTCAAGCAGTTGGTATTTAAAGAAGGCGACAAGGTTTGGATACATTTGAGGAAAGAAAGGTTTCCTAAAGAGAGAATGTAACACTCCGGTTTCGGAAAATATGATATGTGTTGGTGCATGCGGAGAGGTTTAAAAGAATTGATTTAGCTACCTATGTCACCAAAGTGCACTTATTTTTTCGGTCACTTGTCTAAAGAGAACTCCAGAGTTAAGCGTGCTTGAGCTGGAGTAGTCAAAGGATGAGTGACCTTCCGGGAAGTGATTTTCGGAATCATGTGAGTGAGGACAAAACACGAGGAAAGATCATGTGGTGATTTGTAGGATCGGTAAACAAGTCTTTAAAGCCTCCCGGACATAGCATACCGACTTGTCGACTGGTAAGATGGGCCCACGGGCCCGAAGAGGACGTGGAGCCCATTAAGGTGACGGTCCGGGCGTTATATGTGGTATCAAAGCCGAACCTAGACGTGTGTGGAGACACAAGGGCTCACACCGTTAGGGGGATAATGATCCTGGTACGCAACGAGGACGTTGCGGTCTGTTAGTGGGGATGAATTGTAACACCCTGGTTTCGGGAAATATGACATGTGGTGGTGCATGCGGAGAGGTTTAAAAGAATTGATTTGGCTACCTATGTCACCAAAGTGCACTTATATTTTTGGTCAATTGTCTAGAGAGAACTCCAGAGTTAAGCGTGCTTGAGCTGGAGTAGTCAAAAGATGAGTGACCTTCTGGAAACTGATTTTTGGAATCGTGTGAGTGAGGACAAAACATGGGGAAAGATCATGTGGTGATTTGTAGGGTCGGTAAACAAGTCTTTAAAGCCTCCCGGACATAGCGTACCAACTTGTCGACTTGTAAGGTGGGCTCACGGGCCCGAAGAGGATGTGGAGCCCATTAAGGTGATGGTCGGGGCGTTATAGAGAAAGTCTAAGCTAATGCCTAGGATGGATGGACCGTTCTAGATTACTAAGAAGAAGATCAATGACAACGACCTACCAATTGGATCTTCAAGGTAAATATTCAGTTAATAATAGCTTCAATGTTGCTGATTTGGTTTCTTATATTGCAGATGGTGCGGATTTGAGGTCAAATCCTTCTCAAGAATGAGGAAAATGATATAAGAATGGCTAGCAGCTTAAACCTGAGCAAAGAGACTTGGGGGAACTCGGACTAAAGGAGCTGGAGCAAGCAATGGAAATACCAAGAGGACACATTACAAGAGCCAAAGCCAAGAAACTACAAGAAACTGTTGGCAGAATACTCAATCAGGCTGAAAGCAACTTTAGCTCAGAAGATAATCCAACTACATTTGTTGTGACTCAAGCTAGCTAAAGGTTGTCTAAGAGAGGTGTATACGCTTGCACTCTATTTCTCTTCGTCTAGTTTTGTCCCAATAGGTTTTCTAGACAAGATTTTTAATGAGAAAATATTGTATACACATATCCATTAATCCCCGTAGACAACATTACTCATTTGGATCAAAGGAGAACTCGCCTAAGGAATAGTTGGACCGATTTTCATATGAATCTTTTGGGTTATTTTCTTAAGTATGTTTAATGGACCTCATGTGTTTAATCCCTAGGTTTTGTGGCCTTAGAACCCTAATGGCTTCCTATATAATGTTCTCAAACTCATTTGAAATGGATCAAACATTTTATTCTCAAACTTTTCTCTCTACTTGTTTGATATGTACGATGCGTAATACCCATACAACTTGGATCACATTCTCGTGTCTCATATCCTAATTGAATTCAAGCCAAAAATCAAGAGTTTCTCATCGCTCTTGGTAGTTCACATCGATCCAGAAGTTAGCAAATCGTTTAGTTCATCATTCAACTCTTCACCTTCCATTCCGCTGCATCATTTGAGCCACTCGTCCCTTTCACTCGAACAGCTCTTGTTCAAATCTCCATTTTCACAATTCTATTGCCATTACTCGAGTCCTATACTCGATCCACCTTCAGTAGAGTGAAGACTCTTCAGTTCCATAAAGTTAAATCGGTTTATTTGAAGCTTTGGTTCGATTTCTTTGAGTTCTAACGTCCAACAACCACTTGATCTCGCTCTTGGAGTATCTTCTATCACAGTAAAAAGTTATTAATGGTATTTTTCAATCACGGTTTATAAGATGTGCAGATTAATTAGTTTATAAGAATATTTGGGGTTTGGACTCGTTTCATAACTCTTTATGAATCAAAGAAGCAATAATCCGTGAAAATCTTAATTCTACCAGCATAAGAAAGAATGCTGTCATTTCAACCAATTATAACTTCTTAACTTTTGCCTTACCATTGCTTTGACGTTGCCCCAAAATGAAGCAATGTTAGGAGGATAAGTGGTAAATTAATCTTTACTGGAACCTAAATTTTGATGCGCTTAACTTAAACCTATGAATATTAAAAGGGCCACAAAGCTTTGTTTTTGATAAATTGTTTGTAATAATTACATTAAACTTTCTAAAATATCTTTCTTTTTTGTTTCTACTTGCATCCTCGTATATTCAGCTTTTCAAACCTTAAATACCCAATATAATCATTAAAAAAACTATCAAAAAATAGGTTAACGTAATGTAGGAAAACATGAATTTGTTAAGCTTTATATTATTATGATACAGTATATAATCAAAACAAAAGACTGTATCCCTTTTTCAACCCAAAAAAAAAAAAAACTGTATCCCATTATAAATGGTTAACTGGATATTCCTTTTACGCAGACGTAATCTTATACAATATGTCTTTATCTTAAAATAGTTCATTAACAAATATCTTTCCTTTACCCACAAAAATACCAAACAAAATCAGTTCAAGTAAAGAACAATGGTCAAACTCACCAACAATTAATCAATTTAATTATTTATTTATTTTATTACGATAGGGAGATTTTGTATCAAACACTGGCTCGTGCTTGAAACTTTGGTTTTTGTTAACTAGACTAATTTTAAACATTAATTCCAAATTTTGCCTTTAAGTTATAATTATTACATTTATCCCAATAATTTTGTAAAATCTGCAACAAGAACTGTGATTTCTTCATGCATCATACTCTGATATCCATATGTACTGATGCATAACCATTGATTTCGAAGAATAACTTGGACGCAAAAATAAAAGGGGAATAACATTCTATATCCAACGAAAAGCCGGGCCACGCCACGTGTCCATATCACGACTAGTGTAGACTTCAATACGTGTTCAGATCACAGACGTTATAAAAACCCTTAACTATCTCTCTTCAATGCTCCATAACTCGAGTCAAGCTTTTTAGCTAATTCTCATACATTCCTTACATAAAATCTCAAGAGTGAAAGAGAGAAACATAAAATGGACGGTAGGGGAGGGTGTTGCATAGCTCGGTACGCCGTTGGCTCTGGACCGTACGATCTCTCTAAAGCAGATCGTATCATGCTTAGATTCCGTCCCATCGCTCCTAGACCCACCACCGACGGCGAGAGAAAGCCTGTATCAAGCGGAGATAGAGGAAGCGGTGGAAGCTCCGATGTCTCTTTTAGAGCTGGTAGAGGGAAGAGGAAATATCATCAGCAGAAGGATAACCACGGTTGTTACACCAAGAGATGTACACGCCAACGGAGATCGGAAAAATCCGTTAGGACCGTCACGCACGGTCGAGCTAATGCGGTGACTCTGTCTCTGTTACCGGAGAAACCTGTGATGGAGAAGCAGAAGCGAAATGGTCCTTTATGGCTTAGTTTCAGCGACGGTGGAGGGATGCTCACACCGGCGTATCAAACGGCGGAGGTAATAAAGAGAACGGTGGTGATTTCATCGTGTATGACGGTAGAGCGTGTAACAGACGCTTGGATTGACGGTTACGGTTTGGGGAGATCAGATGAAGAAAGGAAGATAAATCTTATGAGAGACACGTGTCCTGGTTTCATGTCGGACGGTTCAGGGAGAGTAACGTGGA
This sequence comes from Lepidium aucheri, assembly GCA_900406435.1. Taxonomy (NCBI): domain Eukaryota; kingdom Viridiplantae; phylum Streptophyta; class Magnoliopsida; order Brassicales; family Brassicaceae; genus Lepidium; species Lepidium aucheri. Next base: position 57,610 of record OVBA01000110.1, on the reverse strand, counting down.
CAAATGACGCGTACCGGAAGATGGCGAGGGATAATATTCCAGTGGAGGAAGGTGTACCGGAGGTAACTAGCAATGATAATATTCATGTGATGGTGCAGTTGGTGATGAAGGAGAGGCCGATGCTAACGTCACCAGGTTTCACATGCAGAGTAAAACTTCAGTACATGTATCAAAATCGTGAGAGAGGTTCCGTTACGGTTCCTTGCGACGTTTGGAGAATGGACGGTTGTGGTTTCGCTTGGAGACTCGACGTTAAGGCCGCTTTGTGCCTTTGATCCCACCGTTGGATCAACTCTAGTCACGATCGGTGACGAGCGGTCCCGATCGATCGCTACATTGCATGATCTTCTCAGAACACAAAAAATATCAATTCGGGAAACTAATTATATTTCTAATTGGTTATTGTTCGTATTTTTATTTTATTTTCCATCTGTTCGTATTTTTTTTAGAGTTCTTGTAAAAATGCATCTTTGTTTTTTTCTTTATAACGCATGCATAAATATGTTATCTAAATTTCAAGCTTAACGTCAATGATAATTAATGAAGGAAAAACTTGTAAGAATTTTAAGCGTTTCTATATTGTTGGCACGTTCACATTTGTAAACACATGTTTTTCCGGCAACGTTCACCAAAACAACTCTCATTTATTTATGGTTTTTGTTCAAACGTCTCTTTACTCAGTTGCAGTCAACATTTTCATCTATCAGAAAACAAATGGAAACAAAGAATTAAAAGAAGAGAAAGATTCCACCTATGCCTTTAACTACTTCTCTTGAAGATAAAAGAAATTTCAGAAGACAATTCTGGAAGTGAAGATGATGCTGAGACTCCTGCAACTTTTTCTTTGGATAAGAAGAACAAGAAGCGTTAGACTGAAGAAAACACTTCAATGGTTGAAAAGACATCAAACGAGCAAAAATAGACATTGGAAAGTTTTCTAAAGCTCTTCTTGAAACCCAACCATGGGTAGCAGCACCATGGGGTAAGCTTATGGTTTTGTTTGAATTTAATTAAGTAAATATTTATATGATGCTTTTGTATTAAGTCGTGATTTGTTGATTTGTGTAGAAAACATGACTGTCAAGGAAATTGGTGAATGGTGTAAATTTGTGAATGTGGAGCCAAAAAATAAGAAGTCAACGAATAAGAAGGCCTCAAGCAAAACCAAAACTTAAAAACTTATTATGTGTTTTGTTTTGGTTTATTTTTTTAACTCTCTTTAGTTCATGCTTAATTTCAACTTTTCATCTTTGATAGCTCAAAATAAAGCAAAAGAAAGTTGTTTTTGAGTTCGTTTTATCATTGCTAGATGGAACAGTCGACTACAACTGAGTTTGTTTTTCCGCCATTGGAACATATTTTAATGGAGAAATTCAAAGAGAAGAGTAAGGAAACATATGAATGAAAACCATAAATAAAAGAGAGTTGTTTGGTGAGCATTACGGGAGGAACCTGTGTTTACAAATCTAACGTGATGGAGAAGCAGAAGCGACATGGTCCTTTATGGCTGAGTTTTTGTTTTGTTTGTATTTTGGTTAGTTCTTGTAAAAATGTATTTATATTCTATTTTCTTTTTTAACGCATGCATAAATATGTTATCTAAATTTCAAGCTTAACGTCAATGATAATAATAAAGGAATAATTTGTAAGAATATTAAGCGTATCTATATTGTTGGTACGTTTCCTACTTACATATTGGACGCATTTTGGTCAGATTTCACGGCAAGGACGGTAAGAAATGACGGTCACCAGATCGAGTAGTCATAGTCCAACCATTAGAAAATTCATAACTGGTCCAAACCTGAAACCTATTTTGTCTTAATCGCTACACAAAAATGTGACCGAACCGGTTATTGTATTTTCCTTTTTCGACTAGTATAACTATGACAAATGCTCGATACTTTAGCTACTTATTTCAACTATATAGTTAACCATTCAATTAGGGAAGTCAGAACGTGGAAATAATCACTTCTCTCTCTTTGTGTAAAACTTTAGTTAGATACTATTTGGAAGAGGCAAATATCTACGAGTATTGAACTCAGATATTGATTCTGATATTGATATTTGTTATGTCGGCATAAAGAAATTGATGAAAGAAGGAATATACGAGCCAATGAAAAGAAGAAAGGTGGAGCAAAAGAAAACAAAAGAGGAAGGTGAAGAATAAAAAGTTGTACTACAGTTTTGAATGTACTACAGTCTACACAACACAGCTGTGGTAAAAAGTGCGATATCCAATGATTCGTGCGACATCTATTACCCTCTGCAATAGTGCAAACGCCACATGGACCAGTCTACGAATTATATATAGCTGTGATTTGGACTTTTATATTAAAACATCAGTTCTCGAGTCTCAAAACGTCAAACTCATAATGTTCAACAGTGTACCCAATTCCAAATGTATTGCTGGCTAAATTTATGTAAACACATTTTACTACCTCTGGATAAAAGGAAAAAGAAAAAGAGCAAAAACAACTTTAACCTAAAAACTAATATTTTTAAATAATATATTTTTCTAATTAAATTTTAACTAAAAGACAAAAATCAATAACAGAAAACACATATTTAAGAGATTCATCTTATAATCTCTTAGAGTATCTCTAATACACACGTTCGGCTGATCCAAGAACACACTAAGTGCGGCACGTGGGTGTGGTACGTATGGGCGAACCGAACATGGCCAAAAAGTGTGTTCTGGCCAAAGAAAAGCATTGGAAGCCTAAAGAATGATCAAAATTAGACAAAACCATGAAAAATAAGCTAAGGACAGAATTTAGGACAAAAACCTAGGATTTGGACAGAACCTAGTGGTTCGGATAGCATGGTCCGGATCAGACCGCACGGTCGTTTAGATATGAACCTAGGAGGGTCGGACGTGAACCTAGAAGGTTCGGACATGCTGTGTCTAGTTTTGGACAAGGTTTAGGGTATGAGACATGTCTGGTCCATGTCCGGACAAGTCTGGTCCGCGCTAGGACATAAGGTTTCCACGTCTAGACAAGGATTCTCGTTCGGACAAGAGTTTGTTATGTGTCGGAATGGGTAGCCTAAGTAATAAAACGACCAGAATTAATGTGTTTTGGACTTTGGATTATTTTGAATGGGCCTGAGCCCGGTCCAACTAAAGGAACTAGATTTAGGATTAGGTTATCCTAAGGGTTATAAATAGGAGCCTTAATCAAACCTAAAAAGGGAATCCGCACAAGTTAACCTAAAATAAGAGAGAGAGAGGGGGG
>OVBA01000110.1:0-54320 GCA_900406435.1 Lepidium aucheri | reverse complement strand
TAGAGAGAGAGAGAGAACTCGAAGGAGGCTGAGAGAGATCGATCAGTTTGAGACAAGTTAGAGATCAAATTGAGTTCAAGGTTTTGCTAATATTGGCAATTCGAACCCTATAGAGCAAAAATGAACCTGAAAGAGTCTAAGGCAAAGGTGAGTTCGTAACCGTGAGGATTTGACCTAGAATTTGTGTTTGGTAATAGGTTAAGTGGAATCTTAGAATGGTTAGGTTGAATGATTGATTATGAATGAAAGGACCATGTGGATCGATATTGTGATTGAGAACCATGTGGTTCGTGATCTGTGACTTACGAACCTTAGTGTTTGGCCTGTGACTTGTGAACCTTAGGGTTTGAATCTGAAATTATGAAATAATGTGAATATTATTCTTGACTCAAAGATTACTTTGGCCGATTAGGATGTAACCTGGGTAGTCAAAGTGATTGTTTGAGCAAGCTCTGAATAATGATTGTTCTCTGGTTTGCTTGATTTGTTATTGAATGCGTGTTCTGGTTATAGCCTAGTGATGGGATGACCGAACGACTAAGAAAGTCTTTTGCTTATATAATATGCGTGATTGTAGGTAATGATCCAACCAATGATTGAGAAAGTAGTTAATAGGAGCGAGACCATGGCGGGACAGAGAGGAGGTGGATCTAGGGATGAGATTTGGGAGTCCTTTTATGTTATTTAAGATTGAACTTGATGCTAGTACCACTTTTAATGAGTTATGTTATCACTTGATGTTTTTGGAACCTTGAATTTTAGTTATGAATAAGAATGGAACCGTGTTTTATGAATTGCTTGGGCTTGTCACATCTTTATAATCAAAATTTTGACTTAGTGAATAATGGAACACGAGTTGGTTAAGTGTCGGTCTGCCCAAGGCCTTACTAGAATGTGTTGGAACGCAAGTTTAATGAGTTGGGGTGTTACAATGTATTAGAGCCAGGTTGATTGTAGGATAGTTGGGAAGTGTGTGAATGGGTTAGAGGAATGATATCCATCCTACTCACGCCAAGGTCTTACGGTAAGTGTGTTATGTGTTCTGTGAACCGAGCTAAGTTGATAGAGGTTATTAACTTAGCTAATGTGGTGAATGTAGATGATAACTACTCATAAAGGAAGGAGAGGTAATGTGGGGAATGGTGAGAATTCCTGTAATGCTACTGGTAGGACTGAACATGATGAGAGGAACAATGAGGAACATCAACAAAATGTTGACCGGAGTGAGAATGAGGTGTCCGCAACACCATCGACCCCAATTCCAAATGATGGGGCTAGATATCAGTATGGGTTGAACCTTATCTTGGCTATATTAGCCCAAGTCTTGGAAAGACTACCGGCTAACGCCGTACCCCCGCGGTGGGGTGAGATACCCGTGGAGAGTGTGCTACCGCGTGCAGATACGGAAACCGCACGGAACATGACTAAGGAGGCTGCCCAAGCCTTGGCCACTCCATCATACCTGAAAATGATGGATCAGAAACTTGGCACAAAGTTCTTTGGTGGAGGTTCTAAGCCGATCGAGGCTGATGAGTGGAGGAGTAGGTTGGAGAGAAACTTCAACTCTATTCGTTGTCCGAAGGAGTATAGGTGTGATATAGCGATTCATTACTTGGAGGGTGATGCCCACAACTGCTGGAAAGGGGTTTCAAGCCGAATGGAAAACCTGAACTGCACATGGGAAACATTTTGTAAGGAGTTTCAAGCAAAGTATTTCCCACCTGAGGTGTATGATAGGCTAGAAGGAGCCTTCTTGGATCTTAGTCAGAGATCCATGACCGTGAGGGAGTATGAGACTCAGTTTAAAAACCTTATGAGGTATGCAGGATGTGAGTTAGACGATGAGAAAGTTCAAGTGCGTCGGTTCATGTGTGGGCTGCAGCTTGAACTTTGCAATGTGTATCAAGTACAGAATTACAACTCAGTTGCAGAGCTTGTGGAAAAGGCTGTCCAATTGGAGAGTGGACTAGAGGAGGCCAGATCGATGAGTGAAAAGAAAAGGGGCGCCCAACCGTGCATCAAACTCAACCAGAGAATGGTTCGGGTTCGAGGCAAAGGAGAACGGATGGGAATGCGCCGCGAAAACTGGTTGTGGCTCGCACTCTGTGTAAGTTTTGTGGAAAGGAGCATAGTGGAGAATGTAGGGTGGCTTCTGGTGCATGTTTTTGGTGTGGTAGTACAGACCATATGGTTCGTGACTATCCAAAGGAGGACCCAAGGGCAAAGGATGTTCGTACCAAGGGACCCAGGGTGTGTTATAACTGTGGAGAAACAAGGCACATCCGGGCTAACTGTCCCAAGTCGCTTAAATCATCAGGGAAATGGGCAAGGGAGGAGTAACCACCACTATCACCACTACCGCCAAAGAGATTGGCTGTAACACCTAGAGCATACTCATTGGTTGCGGATCCAACCGACCAGACCACCTCACGACCGATTGCTAGTAAGTTCTGTTCATCACTGTAATGTCTTCTGTTTGTGAACTTGATTGCTTGTGTAGTGCAAACTAGGATCCTTAGTGTCTAAATAAACATGTAGGGATCATAATTATTGGTGGTGTGGAAACCCATATGTTGTTGGATTCCGGGGCGTCACATTGTTTTGTTCACCCGAGAATGATTAGTATTAGTGAGTTTAAGAAAGAACCTAGAGTAAGTAGTGGGATGTTAGTCCGAGCAGCTGGTAGGCAACTAATGGATGCCTTAGGGGACGTTGGGAACATCTCCGTGCTCATAGGAGTGAACATGCCGACTGACCTAGTGATTTATGAAGTAGAACTATATGATGTGATCTTAGGAATGGATTAGCTTGGAAAGTACAAGGCACGCATAGATTGTTATCGTGGTAGAGTTGAGTTTGAGAATGGGGAAAATTGGTTAGTGTATCAAGGAATCCAATCCACTTCAGGTAGTTTGATTGTCTCGGCTGTCCAAGCGGAACAGATGCTTGAGAAACGATGTGAGACGTACTTAGTTACCATCTCAACTGTTGAAGTTGGACTAGAAACTGAACTCAAGGACATTCCAGTGATGAATGAGTTCGAGGACGTGTTTGCAGAGTCACAGGATTACCACCAGAATGGTCCAATCTGTTCATGATTGAACTAGAACCCGGAACAACGCCTATCTCCAACGCACCATATCGGATGGTGCCATCAAGATGACTGAGTTGAAAAGACAGCTTAGTGAACTAATGGATAAAGGGTTTATAAGACCGAGTAGTTCACCATAGGGTGCACCGGTGCTGTTTGTGAAAAAGAAGGATGGAACCTTTAGGTTGTGTATTGACTACCGTGGATTGAATATAGTGACGGTAAAGAACAAGTACCCCTCCCATGATTGGATGAGTTGTTGGACCAACTTCGAGGTGCTACTTGGTTCTCAAAAATTGATTTGGCTTCAGGTTATCATCAGATCCCAATTGCAGAACATGACATTCGGAAAACCGCATTCCAAACAAGGTACAGTCACTATGAGTTTGTAGTTATGCCATTTGGGCTGACCAATGCACCGGCTGTCTTCATGAAACCAATGAACAATGTGTTTAGAGAGTTCTTGTACGAGTTTGTGATCGTCTTCATAAATGACATCTTGGTGTATTCTAAGTCCTCTGAGGAAAATGAGGACCACTTAAGGACAGTTTTGGGAAAACTACGGGAACACAAATTATCTGGCAAGTTAAGTAAGTGTAGCTTTTGGCAAAGGGGAGTAGGATTCTTGGGTCATGTGGTCTTATACAAAGGAGTGTCCGTGGATCCAGAAAAGATAAAGGCAATCTCAAGTTGGCCTAGACCCTTGAACGCAACGGAAGTAAGGAGTTTTCTTGGATTAGCTGGTTACTATAGACTGTTCGTGAAAGGCTTTGCAAGGATGGCTCAGCCTATGACTCAACCTACAGGATGTCCTTTTTATTTGGACCAAGGAATGTGAAGAGAGCTTCACAAAACTTAATGATATGTTGACTAGTACTCTAGTTTTTGCATTGTCGGAACCAAACGAACCGTATGTGGTGTACACAGATGCATCACAAATGGGATTGGGTTGTGTGTTAATGTAGCATGGGAATCTGATTGCTTATGTATCACGACAATTGAGGAAACATGAGGTGAACTATCCCACTCATGACTTGGAATTGGCTGCGGTTGTTTTTGCCTTAAAGATTTGGCGATCCTATCTTTATGGTGGGAAGGTCCAAGTATTCACGGACCATAAGAATTTGAAGTACATCTTCACTCAACCAGACCTGAACTTAAGGCAAAGAAGATAGATGGAACTCATAGCTGATTTTGACTTGGTCATAGAATACCACCCGGGTAAAGCAAACAAAGTTGCAGATGCACTAAGTAGGAAACATTTAGACATGGACTCCGAGAGGGAGTTGGAACTATTGGTAGGCATGGTTGGAACCTTAAGTTTGTCGGCCTTAACAGTAGAGGAGGAACCCTTAGGCTTGGGGGATGCGGATCAAGCTGATTTGTTGATTAGAGTCCGGATGGCTCAAGAAAAAGATGAGAACTTCAAAAAGGCCGCAGGGAATGATAGAACTGAATACCAAACTTCTAACAATGGGATTATTTTGGTTAATGGTCGTGTGCGTGTTCCTAATGATCAGGGATTAAAGGATAAAATCCTTAAGGAGGCACATAGGTCTAAGTTTGCAATCCACCCGGGATCGACAAAGATGTACCGTGACATGAAAAGGTACTATCATTGGACAGGAATGAAATGTGATGTGGCTAAGTGGGTATCCGAATGCCCAACTTGCCAATTGGTTAAGGCTGAACACCAAGTTCCTAGTGGACTATTACAAAGTTTACCTATCTTGGAATGGAAATGGGATATGATAACAATAGACTTCATCACAGGATTCCCCATGTATGATAAAAAGGATTCAATATGGGTAATAGTGGACAGGTTGACAAAGTTTGCACACTTTCTTGCGGTCAGCAGAACGAATAGGGCTGAAAAGTTGTATCTATGTAAGAGAGATCGTTAGGTTGCATGGAGCACCCGCAAGTATTGTCTCAGACAGGGATACTAAGTTTGTTTCAGATTTTTGAAAAGCTCTTCAAACTAAGTTAGGGACAAAGGTCCACACAAGTACAGCCTATCACCCGCAAACAGATGGACAATCCAAAAGGACAATCCAAATACTCAAGAACTTGTTGCAGGCAAGTGTGTTGGACTGGGGAGGTAAGTGGGAGGAACTCTTACCTTTGGCTGAATTTGCTTATAATATTAGTTACCATGCTAATATTGGAATGTCACCATATAAGGCATTGTATGGAAGGCCTTGTCGTACTCCATTATATTGGACACAAGTGTGGGAGCATAGTATCTATGGAAGAGACTTCATAGAAGACACAACTGAAAAGATCCAAATGGTTAAAATCAATATAAAAGTAGCTCAGGATAGACAAAAGAGCTATGCGGACAAGAGAAGGAAAGCACTTGAGTTCGAAGTAGGTAACTTGGTTTACCGCAAAACTGTATCGTATAAAGGGAAGGAAAGGACTATGTGATCAGCCAAGTTGGCGCCAAGGTACATGGGGCCTTATAAGGTTCTGGAAAGGATTGGAAAAGTGGCATATAGGATTGAGTTGCCCATAGAATTTGAAACGTTTCAGAATGTGTTCCATGTCTCAATGTTAAAGAAGTGCTTAGGAAGTGGAGAACGAGTTTTTGAGGGAACCCCAAGGAACTTAAGAGAGAACTTGACAATTGAAGGAAATCCAGTCCAAATCCTAGATAAAAAGATCAAAGTAGATCGTAGGAAGAAAACCCGAATGGTACAAATTGAATGGGATTATGATTGGGAACTTGAGACTACTTGGGAACCGGAACTTAGAATGAAGGATAGTTTCCCTAATTTGTTTGACACATAAGATGGTTGGACCATCCATAGCATAGATTCGAGGACGAATCCTTTATAGTGGGGAAGAATTATAATACCCACGTTCAGCCGACCCAAGAACACACTAGGTGCGGTATGTACGGGCGAACCGAACATGGCCAAAAGGTGTATTCTGGCCAAGGAAAGGCATTGGAAGCATAAAGAATGATCACAATCAGACAAAACCATGAAAAATAAGCTAAGGACGAAATTTAGGACAAGAACCTAGTATTTGGATAGAACCTAGTGGTTTGGACAGCATGGTCTGGATCGGACCGCACGGTCGTTCGGACATGATTGGTCCAAGTTCGGACATGAACCTAGGAGGTTCGGATATGTTGTGCCTAGTTTTGGACAAGGTTTAAGGTATGAGACAGGTCTGGTCCATGTCCAGACAAGTCTGGTCCGCGTTAGGACATAAGGTGTCCACGTCCGAACAAGGGTTCTCGTTTGGACAAGAGTTTGTTATGTGTCCGAACGGGTAGCCTAAGGGTAAAACGACCAGAACTAATGTGTTTTGGACTTTGGATTATTTTCAATGGGCTTGAACCCGGTCCAACTAAAGGAATTAGGGTTAGGATTAGGTTACCCTAAGGGTTATAAATAGAAGCCTTAATCCAACCTAAAAAGGGAATCCGCACAAGTTAACCTAAAATAAGAAAGAGAGAACTCGAAGGAGGCTGAGAGAAATCGATCAGTTTAAGACAAGTTAGAGGTCGAGTTGAGTTCAAGGTTTTGCTAGTATTGGCAATTCGAACCCCATAAAGCAAAGGAACCCGAAAGAGTCTAAGGCAAAGGTGAGTTCGTGATCGTGAGGATTTGACATAGAATTCGTGTTTAGTAATAAAGTTAACTGGAATCTTAGAATGGTTAGGTTGAATGATTGATTGTGAATAGAAGGACCATGTGGGTCGATATTGTGATTGAGAATCGTGTGGTTCGTGATCTGTGACTTGCGAACCTTAGTGTTCGGTCTGTGACTTGTGAACCTTAGGGTTCGGATCTCAAATTATGAAATAATGTGAATGTTGTTCTTGACTCAAAGATTACTTTGGCTGATTTGGATATAACCCGGGTAGTCAAACTGAGTGTTTGAGCAAGCTTTGAATAATGATTGTTCTCTGGTTTGCTTGATTTGTTATTGAATGTGTGTTCTGGTTATAACCTAGTGGGACGGGATAACCGAACCACTAAGCAATTCCTTTGCTTATACAATCTGCATGATTGTAGGTAATGATCCGACCAATGATCGAGAAAGTGGCTAATAGGAGCGAGACCAAGGCGAGACGGAGAGGAGGTGGATCTAGGGATGGGATTTGGGAGTCTTTTTTATGTTTTTTAAGATTGAACTTGATGTTAGTACTGTTTTTAATGAGTTTTGTTATCACTTGATGTTTTTGGAACCTTAAATTTTAGTTATGAATAAGAATGTAACCTAGTTTTATGAATTGTTTGGGCTTGTCATATCTTTATAATCAAAATTTTGACTCAGTGAATAATGGAGCATAAATTGGAAGTGTATGGTCTGTTCAAGACCTTACTAGAATGTGTTGGAACACAGGTTTAATGAGTTGGGGTGTTACATCATCTCCATTGGTAGAACCTCAAAATGGGGTTCTACTCCAATTTTCATATTGTTTTTCTTCTCTTTTAATTTTTAAGAACCCATAGTTTCTTTAAAATAATTTAAGGGTCCATTGGTGAAGATGTTTGCTTTTCTTTTCTTGTTGCTATCGAAAACATAGGAGAAGAAACAAAAATAAATCTTTATTTTATTTTATTATACTCACCAATAAAAGCATGACCTATTAGGGTCTCTAAAAACTCAACAATATCTTCCCCAAGATATATTTCTTGCGTAATTAATTTATTTTCATTTTTTTACATAAAGTTTAAAAACTCATCTAACAAACCTATTACATACTCCAATAGAGTTGTTCTTAGAGCAACTCCATCAGGAGCTTTTAACTGAAGTTCTTAGTCTTTTATTGTATTAATTAAATTTTTAATGGGGTAAATATTAAGAACCATCTCTTATTTAAGAGATTATAGAACCTTTAAGAGACCGTGACGTGTCAGACTATTATTGGAGGAAGGGTTTTCTGTCAAAAAAAATAATCATCTTGACATTTTCTGTGAACGCGATAGATAAAGAGAAAGGGAAAGAGAGAGAGATTGAGATCGATCAAATAGTCGGACCAAAAGGAGAAGAGGAGAACGATTGATGATTGTTCATGGTAGTTTAGACGACGGTGGTGATGATAGCTCTGAAGAAAGTGTCAACGACAATAAAGAATATGACGACGAAGGCGCTGGTGAAGCACCACCTTCGTTGAAGATACTTCCTCCGACGAGCAATAATATTTCCGCTGATCAGGTAGAAAGGTGGAAATTTACAATTATATACATCTTTTGCTGAACTGTTCTTCTCCTTAGTTTTTACTGATTTCTTCTTGTGTGTTTTTAGCTTGTTTGGTGGATTCAAAGGCTTAAATGATTTGGTTCTATTAGATTTTTAGCTCTTCTCTCTTTCAATTAATACTGTTTCTAGTACAGATTGGAGATCCATTTAGTGTTTTAGAAACTTTGTTCTGGAGGTAGCAATCTCTTGAATGTTTTTGTTTCTATATACTTTCTTCAATCACATTGTGTGAAATTTACTCATTGAGTGGAGATAATGTGTTATTATAGTGGTTGTTATTTGAAATAGATAAGAAGTTGCGTTTATGTTAGTTTTGTGTTAGACTTAAGTGGCTTGGTCTCTTTCTTTAATCCTCTTTCAATTTCTATGATTGAAGCTTTGGGTCTAGTTTATGACTGTAATTGTGAATTTTGGCTTATGTATGATTGTTGTTGTTGCAGATAGTACGTTTATGATGAGGTTGAAGCTACCAAATGGTGTGAGCACAAGTGCACAGACTCGGTACTTAGTTAGTGTGATCAAGAAGTATGGTGAAGATGGATGTGCTGATGTGATAACAAGATAGAACTGGCAGATCCGAGGTGTTATGTTACCTGATGTGCCTGAGATCTTGAAAGGTCTTGCTTCTATTTGGTTAACGAGTCTACAGAGGAGATTGTCGACACAAGACCTTACACAAACCTCTTTTCACAGTTCATCACTGCCAATTCTCAATGAAATCCAGATTTCACTAATTTGTAAGATCCCATTTCCATTGTTGATGCTAAGATTAAGTTGTGTTAGTGAGTGAATGTTTATGCTAAGATGGCGTTTTGTTTGTTTGTTTGAGGCCAAGAAAGTGGAATGTGTGTGTTGTGGGGACTCATGATCTCTACGAGCATCCACATATCAATGATCTAGCTTACATGCCTGCTAATAAAGAAGTTCATTTTCTGGGTACAGAAACTCTATTAGATCATCATCTATTCCTCCACATTTATAATGCTTCATTCATAAAAATTTGTAATGAGAATTTCATTCATTCAAACACTTTTTAACAATCCCAAGTGGGGTTCTACCATTGGAATCCCAAAAAAATTAAAACTCATTGTAGAGATCTTAAGTCATTATTTATTATTAAACAAATGTTAAGAACACCCATCTCCATTAGTTAGATATCCCAAGTGAATATCTAAGCATTTTAATAATAATATTTAACTAAAAATTTTAACACTTAATTTTTAAATTTTTTAATAAAAATTGGACCAATCAAAAACAAACAAGTGTCCAAGTGGGTTTCTTATGTTTGTTGAAAGGTTCTCCAATAAGAACCCATCTTACTCTCTCTTAGTTTTCTAATTTTTTTATTCTTCAAATTTTTTAGAACCCCTTCTAAGAAACCCCAATAGAGGTGGTCTTAGAGTAGGTGCAACCATGTTTCTCTAGCACGGTTTTTTAGGAAAATTTTTTAGATTTTATTATTATTATCATTATTATTATTATTATTATTTTCAGATTAAAAAATAATCTGAAAAAACTAACCAATCGCGGGCCGTCATGTGTTAGTGGGACCCGCAAATAGTGTAAGCAACAAGTAGAATCTGGTTCTTATATTTTGATTTTTAGATACTGATTCTTAAGTTTATGTGGGACATATATATTATTATATTAATACTTTTTTAAGAAACTCATGTTAAGGATCCCCATTGGGGATGCCCTTATATTATGATTTTTAGATACTGATTCTTAAGTTTATGTGGGAAATATATATTATTATATTAATATTTTTTTAAGAAACTCATGTTAAGTCTCTTATTTAAGAGACTCATCTTTTTCTCTCTTTTTCCTAATCATTACTTTTCTTTTTTTATTCTTAAGAGACCTTTCTAAGAACTCACATTGGAGGTGGTCTAACAACCCATATCTAGTGGATAAGTTTTGAGTTTGTCTAATGATTTGTATGTTTTTGGCCATGTTATATTTTACAAGAAAACATTAAATTTAGGACTACACTGGTATTGCAATTCTAGCCACTAAGATTTCTATTATGCGACTACCAGAACATAATTACAAAATAATTGCAAATTTGAGATTAATTTACAACCGCTTTAAGTAAAGCTTTAGTCACAAAATAACCACATGTTTGACTAGAGAAAATATCCAAGATAATTCCGAACTTACGTAAAATAATCAAATTAAGCTCAAACTACTAATTTGCCAAATCATATATCAACTTGCGTTGATTAGGCCAAATTAGGCTGAAAGAAAGTTAAACTTAACTCACAGTTGAACTCCGTTAATGATCGGTTGAACATTAACATCGTTTATCAAAACTCTGAGTTTTGTTTAAACTATCACTTTCCTCAAATTTCATCAACATATGACATAGCGACTTATTCTCATATCTATTTCTATCTTCTTGTCAGTCTCTTGTCTTTTTCTCTTATCTCTTTTTTCGATATCAAGAATGTGAAGGTCACCAAGGTGTGTTCGGCAACGGGAGGACAAATTCAAACTGCCATTGAGAATGAAGATGGAGGTGGTTTCCTTGAGTGGTTAGGGTACCCTGAATTTAGATCGAATGGTGAAGAAGTGCTAGGTAACTACGAAGTAGCTGATGGTGAGTAAGAGAATGATGACGTGTCGTGTGAAGAAGATGCTGCTTTGGAATTTGAAAACCAATTTGGAAGGAAAGTGGTCAATTGAATTCAGATCATGAGAGTGGTAATAGTGGTGATGACATTTGAAAGATGATATCATATCTGGGGCAATGGAATCAGAGAATTGTTAGACCATCTGTATGGGTGGTTTCTCAATGAGTTCAACATTTAAATAAATCAAAAATAAAATAAAAATATGTTTCTAATTTAAAATGGGGAGAATCAGTTCTTATTTGAGAAACTATGAGAACTCCTCAAATTTCTCTCTCATATGACACATGTCCATTGACGAATAGGTTAAGTTATTTTATAATAATTTTAATTTCTTACTGTTTAAAAACTAATTAAATCATCTATATATTGTTATTTTTCACTTTTTTATTTTTCATAAATTATAAAATAAAATTATCTATCTAACAAGATCCATTATGCATAGGTTTAAATAATATTTTAATATTATATTTAGTTATTAGAAATTAAATTAATAGAGTAATATAGAACTCTAAAATTATATAAAATTTTATTAACATTTTAAAATATTTAAAATGATAATTTAAATAAAATTAGTATATTAATATATTTATAAAATAGATAAATGATAAAAAAGTTAAATTTCTTTAAAGTTTATTAATATGAGTGAGAGACTTAGCAAACTTTTCATTATTGGAAGACAAAATTAATGTGGAGTTTTCAAACTAAATTTTTACCAAAAAATATTAATATTATATTGATAAGAGACTCAATGAGTTTCTCACCATTGCAGATTTTCTTAAACAGTCTTTTTGTTTATCGAACAGGTGGGAGGATCACAAAGAGAATCACATGAAACATCACAAGTAAGTTCAATATTTGGAGGATCTTAAGGAAGTTCGCATTTAGAGGATTAAATTTGAGGATCACAGGGAGACTCACGTATTTGTAATTTGCTCTGTAGTTTTATGACAATATTTTTGCTTCTTGGTTCAAAACAATGCTCTGTTATAAGACATTGTTGCTTTGTTGTCTTGTTGTTTAGAGACGTCTGAATGTTTCATTTTTTTCAAAACATAAAAGATGAATCAAATCCTTATTTGCATTTGACTTATTATGTTTATACTGTGTGCTTTATTCTTACTAGATGTAATTAATTTTCCAATAGTTGAAAGCTTTTTTAGTTTAAGATTTTTTCTAGTGTGCTATCTAATTATGCAATAACGTAACAAAAGTACTCTTTATCTATACAATAACATAACGACATGTTTTCAGCTCTTGCAAAAGTGTAAAGTACTTTTACTAACTGTTTTAAGCTTTGGTTGTGACTTAATTGATGAGAAGCAGTCTATTCACGCATTAAAATATTCAAGACAGGCTCCTGTAAATCACAAATATAGAATAAAAGAATGAAATCAAGCAGAGAGAGAAGAGAACATAAGTTGATAGGAAAAATGAGAAGGTAAAAATCAAGCAAAGAGAAAAAGTCATTTGTCGAAGAACAAAAATTAGGGATTTAGAATTGAAGAAATTTGGGAAAGTGATAAACTAAACAAAACTCAGAGTTTCGATAAACGATGTTAAGTTTAATTAATGTTCATCAACAGAGTTTAACTGTGAGTTAAATTTGACTTTATTTAAGTGTAAATTAGCTTAGTCAACGCAAGTTGATATATAATTTGAAAATTTTGTAGTTTGAGCTTAATTTGGTTATTTCGCGTAAGTTCAGTATTATTTTGGCCATTTTCTATTTAATTGATCCACTATATTTTTAGTCACAAAATTGATAGTTATTTAGAGGCAAATTACCATTATAACATGTTTTACATACCATTATAAATTTAGTAGTCACATTTAGTGGCTCTTTGGTTGCAAACTATTGACAAACTTTTCTTATATATAACTCCTATCATTTTCATTGTAACCTACACCAAGAAATATACAAAACAAAGTTTGAAAGAAAAAAAATTGATAAAGTGAGAGAAAATTACAAATTTCTGAGAGTAGACGTATAAATGGATTGACGCAGAAACAAAAGACATATTGGTTGAATTTGTAGCTTGAGTCAAGAATTTATGGTATCTACAAATAATCAGCAGCCAATAACATTAATCAATGAGAGTATTTTTTATTGTCTTTGTATTTCATGTAAAAAAAATAAACATACACTCATTACTCACAAACAGGAGCGGATCTAAAACTTAAATTTGTTGGGACAAAAATCTAATATACTAATAAAAGGGTTATCTTGGGTTGTCAAATTATTCTCCCTAAGAGTTATTATTTCTTAGCGAAAAAACCTGAAATATTTTGCTATTTATTTTGTGCCATAAACTTTTTCATATTTCGTGAGTAATTATAGACTTAAAGGAATTGGCCACGAAAAATCATTTGCAATTAAAACCCAAAAACGTTTACTATGAGATTTAATTAGCGCTTGAAAGCATGTTTAGTGTATAAAACGATGTTGTTTTTATTGATTGGTTCGTTTAATAAAAACGACAAAACGACATCGTTTTGTTAACTGAAAAAAAAATTGACTTAAGATAGAAATTGATTTTGGGAAAATCAGTTTTTAGGATTCTTCATCTCTCAATCTCCTTATTCTCTCTAACTAAATACTCAAAATTGAAATCGAAGATATGAGTAGCTCTTCTGGTTTGATAAGTCCGGGAGATGGAATTATTATATTATTTAACAAGAAAATTACACACTTTTTTAACGGTGGTGGCAAGTGTGCTCACACTTTAACACCTAAATCCGCATACTCACGAATACCATGAACTCTTCGACTTCTGCTACAAACTCTGTGAATATGTTTCTTGCTTCTTCTTATATTCTTTTATATATTTATTCCCAAAAATTTGTGTAGTTATAATTTCTTTTGAGGATAATGTATAGAATAACCCTTTTGAGTTTGAAATTATAAAAAAAATTAGTACCTTTTTTATACCTTAAGGGAAATGCACATTTTTAACCGAAAGGGACATTTTGCAATGAGAAAACATGTAACGTATGTTATCTACGGTGGACACATGCATGCTATATTATCTACGGTGGACATGGTACTGTTAACGATAGACAATATACTGTCTACAGTGGACAAGTATGGTGAAGTTTTTTTTTTATGGATAGCAATTGCATAGATTTGGTTGTTTTCTATTTTTTGTGGACAAAAATCGTTTCTGTGAACTAAATACAAAATGCCCCTTTTGACCAAAAATATGCATTTTATGTAAGTTTGAGAAAAAGGTATTTTGAGAAATTTAAAACTTAAAAAGTGCATTTCAGATAATTTATTCATTTATTTTTATGCTATCAGCTTTTCTCTATTTTTTTATGTTTTTAGATGTATGTTACAATGGAAGGGATGTGAGGTATATATAAAGAAAATTTGTCACTGATTTGCAACTAAATAGCCACTAAAATGTGAATACTAAATGTAGTAGAAAAATTTGGTATAAGCCATATAAAAGTGTTATAATATATTTGGTGATTAGAAATCTTATATATTAAAGCGGGAAACACTTTCATTTTGGCCGTGTTAAAAATTTTAGGATAAAAATTAACTTATTGTTCATAACAATCATAACAATCCTGAAAATAAGTTTAAGGTAGGTTTCGTTAAATTTTATATAAAAATTTAAAATTAATAGAAAAACACCAAAAAACTTAATCTTATTAAAAATATATCGATTACAAATTCGGTTTTTTGATTCAATTCCGGTATGGCTGTAGATTCAGTTTTCCACGTACATAGATTTATGACTCATTCTGCTATTTTATCGGGTTTAGTTCCTTGATTTTTGTTTTTGATTTTTTTGATTTAAAAATTATTCAAGAATTTTTATTTTTGAATCGGGTTTGGTTTGGTATAAATCGAGTTCGGCTTGGAATTTTGTATATAAAATTTTAAAATTAAAAAAGAAAAAAATAAAAAAAACTCTAACAAAGGTTAAATTTTGTTCTTGATTTGGTTCCAGTTCAGGTTTGGGTTCGGCTTTTTAGATACATAGATTTATCACTCACTAAGGTATTTTGTCAGATTCAATTACTCAAATTCACGTCGATTTTGGTTTAAGTTTAGGCCTCTAATACAACACTTCAAAAACAATATACAAAATATCAAGACGGATCAAAGAATCTAAATATATACAGTTTGAAAAAAACAATTAAATCTCACGTTATACGGTGGATAAATTTTTGGTTACAAAATTTATGACTATTTTGCAAAAAAAATTTGGTAGTTGCTAATTACACAAGGTAAAAATTTGTGACGATCAGTGTAATTGGAAACTGACCGTTTTCTGACTAAAAATATTTTGTGTCATAAGACGGTGATATGATGGACTTATTGACAACACCATAACCACAGAGTAACATAATCGCAGTTAGAAGAAATGAAATATAAATGGCTTATATTCTATTCTGAAGAAGAAAGTGGTCAAACAATTGTCTACTTCCTATGGCGATAAAAGAATTCCAAATGCCATCTTTCATGATGGTTTGCTCATTCAGTAACTATGGGCTGCGTGTTGCTGCTGCTCGTACTTTGCTAATTTATACAGTAAACAAGTTGAAGATATACAAAAATAATCCAGAAAATGGGTCTCATTCTAGTCTTGATATGGGCTTCATTCTAGTCATGGGCCTCAAAATATCAATCAACAAGCTTTTGACATCTCATGGAAATGAAGAAGCTATTTTTGTCAAACATTAGAAGATCAACAACAATACTTCTCAACCACTATGCTTCTTGCCCTGTAAGTTCTAAAGCAATTGAGTTGTGTTTTCATTGTTGATCTGGTAATACAAGTCTGCTTCTTAGACTTCCACGAAACTGCTCCTCCACCTATTATGAATATGAATCCACTTGTTGAATTTACTTCATCATTGTCAGTGATCCAATTAGCATCACAATATCCTTCCAAGACACATGATGATTCATTGTAGCACAATTTATAGTCCATTGTTCCTTTCAAGTATCTTAGCAATCTATCTATTGCTGTCCAATGTTCTTTACTCGGATTCTATGTGTATCTGTACAGTCTACTTATTGCATAGGCAATATTTGGTCTAGTACAGCTCATCAGATATATTATGCTCCCTATTATCTTCGCATACTCTCTCTGATTCACACAATTATCATTGTTCTGTTTCAAATGAATCGAAGAACCATAAGGAGACTTGGCTGCTGGTTTGTTCTAGTAATCAAAACTCTTCAAAACCTTCTCTATATAGTGTGATTGACTTAAAGAGAAACCTTTCTCAGTCTTTTCTACTTTAATTCCCAAAATCACATCTATCTCTTCCATGTCTTCCATACAGAATCTGGAACTCAAGAACTTCTTTGTTTCAGTAATGATTCCTATGTTAGTTCCTAACAACATCATATCATCTACATATAAGAA
This sequence comes from Lepidium aucheri, assembly GCA_900406435.1. NCBI lineage: Eukaryota > Viridiplantae > Streptophyta > Magnoliopsida > Brassicales > Brassicaceae > Lepidium > Lepidium aucheri. The sequence continues at coordinate 37,986 of OVBA01000110.1, read as the reverse complement.
GATGATTACATAGTCTATTCCTTTCACATTACTGAATATACACGAGTCTCCATTATTTGATTCAAAACCAAACTCTTTGAGTGTCGAACTAAATTTCTCAAACCACTGCTTGGGAGCTTGTTTGAGTCCATAAAGAGATTTTTTCAACTTGCATACCTTGTTTTCATGTCCCTCTACAATGAACCCTTCAGGCTGAATCATGTATATTTCCTCCGCTAGATCTCCATTCAAAACGCCGTTTTCACATCCATATGATGTATAATAAGATTATAAGCTGCAGCTGTTGCTAATAGTAATCTTATTGAGGCAATCTTTGTTACCGAAGCATATGTGTCGAAAAAATCTAAACCATGTTTCTGCGAATAATTGCACAATCAATCTTGCCTTGAACTTATCCACAGTCCCATCCGTCTTCTATTTCTTTTTCAATATCCATTTTCATCTTAAAGCCTTGCTTCCTATTGGCAATTCTACTAATTCCCATGTATGATTTGACATGATCGAATCATATTCATCATTCACTGCCTCCTACCAAAGCAAAGTTTCCACTAATTTCATGGCCTCTGAAAAGCTCCTTGGATTCTCATCTATGATGAATGTAAACACAAATTCCTCACTGATTTCATGATCTTCAACAACAAAACTAGTTATGAATTCATTTGCAAAATCTTTAGTTATTCTCATTCTTGTGCTTTTTCTTGGTTCAGATAGTTCTGGTTCCAAGTTTCTTTTCAATGTATAACCTGCAATTATTCTTTCAGTCGCTGGATTTTTGAAAGGAAATAGCTCTTCGAAGAACTCTACATCACGAGATTGAATTACATGTCCTAATGACTTTGTCTTTGGATCAAACATGATGCAACGATATGCTGCACTATTCTCTGCATATCCTATGAACACAGCGTCTGCTGTCTTAGTTCCTATATTATTTCTTTTAAAGTCTGGTAATCCTACCTTTGCAAGACAACCCCAAACTTTCATGAAGGACAGATTTGGTTTATGTCCTTTCCACAATTCATAGGGAGTGGATGGAATTCACTTATGAGGTACCTTGTTCAGAGTATAGCAAGCTGATAGAATGGCTTCTCCCCACATGGAATCTGGACGTCCAGAACTGATTACCATCACATTCATCATGTTTTTCAATGTCATGTTCTTCCTTTTGGCTATCCCATTCTGCTGAAGGGAGTAAGGAACAGTTCTTTCATGCACAATGCCTTCTTTTATGCATAAATTACTCAGAGTTTCATTCACATATTCTCCTCCTCTATCAGATCTTAACCACTTGATTCTCAGTTCTAGTTGGTTTTCAACCTCTGCTTTGTATCTTAAGAACATCTCAGCTGTTTCATCCTTGGTTTTCAGCAGATAAACCTTTGTGAATCTCGAATAATCATCTATGAAGGTTACATAATACCTTTTTCCTCGTCTACTACTTGTGTTCTTGAAATCAGCGAGATCACTATGAATAAGTTCAAGAAGATTAGAAGATCTACTTATTTGATTTGCAAAAGGTTTTATACTGTGTTTTGCCTCAAAACAAATTTCACATTTTTGCAGGTTTTTGTTGATTCTTTCTGGAATGAGATTTTCTAAGCTTAGTCTGTTTATAGATTTAACATTTAGATGACCAAGTCTTCCATGCCAAAAACTAAGATCACACGACAAGTAAGCAGAATCACTTTCCATTTTTCCATTCACATCTTCAAGTACAAACGGGTTGCCCTTACAATATGTTTTTCCTACTTATTCATTGTTCTTAGTCAAAACAATTTTACCTGACTCAATGGTTTGTTTGATACCTGCATTCATCAAGAGAGCACTAGAAATCAGATTTCTTTTCATGTCCTGCACGTAAAGCACCTTTGTCAGATTCAGTATTCGTCCTGATGACATCTTCAACTCAACCTCTAAAATTCCTGCAACCTTAAGAGCTCTTGCATCCCCTAAGAACACAGTGTTAGAAGCAGATTCCACTAGTTTCTTAAACAGCTCCCTTTGATTACAGATGTGCCTTGTTGAACCCGAGTCTATTATCCACTCCACAGTATCTACAGCTTCATAGACTACAATGAGAACAACTATGAAGTTCTTTGTGGGTTCTTCCTTGGATTTTCCTTTAGAGATATCCTTCTGTTGTGGTGGAGCCTTACAGTCCTGTTTTTTGTGCCAACTTAATTGCAGTTCCAACATTTTAGTTTCTTTTTGAACTCAGTTGTTTTTACCGCCTTGTTCTTCTTCTTCTGATTCTCAGAGCCTTTCTGCTTATTCTTTGCATTCCTTTAAGACCCTTCAACCAAGTTTGCATCAAGATTAGAGGATAGAGATCGAGAATCATTACTCACATAGATTATGTTGGCGTTCTCTATCATGATGTCAGATAGTAGTTCATCCAAATCCATCTTCTTCTTGTCATATTTAAGCTTCGATCTGTAGTCATTCCAGCTCGAAGGAAGCTTGTCTACCAAAACCAGTGTTGCAAGATGATTATCAAGGGGAATTCCTTCAAATTGAATTCTGGCAACTAATGCTTCATACTCATGAAGTTGGTCAAGAAAAAGTAAGTCTTCTTTCATCATGAAGGAACTCCATTGTGATGTAACATATTTTTTCTTTCATTCATCCTCCGCTCCATACTTTTTCTTTAAAGTACTCTTTTGCTGAATCAAACTTGATATAAATGTCAAACAATTTCTCAGATAGATTCATGATGATGTGACCTCTGCAAGTTCTGTTGTGTTCTTTGTAGGTCCTTTCTCTCTTTGATCTCTTTGCAGAAGATGTACCAGATGTTTTAGATTTCGAAGTCTTATCTTGATCTTTATCGGAGTCTACAGATTTTGTCTACATGGATGATGAGATATCATCGAACAACATGTAATCAAGATCAGCTTCTTGGGAGAAGAAAAGAAATTCTTCTGACCAGCGACAATAGTTTGATCATGTGAGTGGTTGGAGTTTCGAGAGATCAGGAACAATTAGATTCTTCATCTTTCTGACTCAAGACCTTACAAATTTGTTGGCTTAAAACTGTTAGATCGAGAAATCGAAGAAGATGAAAGTAGACGATAAACGAAAAAGGAAAAAGGAAGCTGAAGAAGAAAAATACAGATTGAAGAAACTCAAAAGCAGAGTTGAAGACAAGTCATCTGCATTTGAGCCAATAATCCTCCAAATCCTGTGAAAGATTTCTTGAAGGTTGGACTCCAATGTTTCTCTACAACTCTCTTTGTATTCATGTGTAAAAAGAGATGAAATTTATAAGAAGAAGATTGTGATTACTGGCTGTTTTGATCTAAAGAAGAAAGCTCCTTTTATAATCTTTTGTTGCTTAATCATCACGTGACTTTATCAACAGAATTTGTAATTCTGTTTTTATCACTTTTATATTTTTCCAACAAGAATAATATTAAGCCTTAGCAGATTGATTCTCATGTTGATTCATATGTGATAACAATCCAATACACTCTAATCAATTTGATAATAGTCCAACATTCTCCACCTTGTTTTCAAATTTAGATACTGCAACTTTGATGTCCTTTTTAACACTTGAATCAATCTCTTAAAGTTTGCACTCAGAATAAGTAATCTTATTTAATCACAAGTTTTACAAGTTATGTATTAACACAGCTTTATGTGAAAAAATTCTTTCATCAGGAAGACTCATAATGTTATGTAACTCATGATTACTGAATCATTCATCATTAAGCCTACCAAATATTGTTCTATACATTGTTTCCATGTCTGCATCAAACCAAGTTTTATTCTTCTATTTTTGACCTTTTGAACCAATTATCTAACTTTCATAGATTACACGGTAAGGAACATAAGAATGCAACTGGTTTCAGTCATCTTTGTCCCTATTTGCTTTGCCGTTTCAAGACAATACGTCCACACAGAGGCTTAGTCATGGGATCAGCCAAGTTACTTTGTGACTTCACAAATTCCAGAGATAAAACATCCGTTTCAATGAAACTCTGGATGACATTGTGTCTTAATCGTATGTGCCTCTTTTTTCCATTGAACAGCTTATTCATTGCCACTGCAATAGCTGCCTGAGAATCACATCTCATGGAAACGGAGAAGCTATTTTTGTCAAACATTGGAAGATCAACAACAATACTTCTCAGCCACTATGCTTCTTGCCCTGCAAGTTCTAAAGCAATGAGTTCTATTTCCATTGTTGATTTGGCAATACAAGTCTGCTTCTTTGACTTCCAAAAAAACTGTTCCTCCACCTATTGTGAATATGAATCCACTTGTTGAATTTACTTCATCATTGTCAGTGATCCAATTAGCCACAATATCCTTCCAAGACACATGATGATCCATTGTAGCACAATTTATAGTCCACTGTTCCTTTCAAGTATCTTAGCAATCTATCTATTGTTGTCCAATGTTCTTTACTCGGATTCTATGTGTATCTGCATAGTCTACTTATTGCATAGGCAATGTCTGGTCTAGTACAGTTCATCAGATACATTATGCTCCATGTTATCTTCGCATACTTTCCCTGATTCACACAATTACCATTGTTCTGTTTCAAATGAATCGAAGAACCATAAGGAGACTTGGCTGCTGGTTTGTTCTAGTAATCAAAACTCTTCAAAACCTTCTCTACATAGTGTGATTAACTTAAAGAGAAACCTTTCTCAGTCTTTTCTACTTTAATTCAGTAATGATTCCTATGTTAGTTCCTAACAACATCATAGCATCTACATATAAGCAGATGATTACATATTCTATTCCTTTCACCTTACTGAATATACATGAGTCTCCATTATATGATTCAAAAACCTCTTTGAGTGTCAAACTAAATTTCTCAAACCACTGCTTGGGAGCTTGTTTGAGACCATAAAAGGATTTTTTCAACTTGCATACCTTGTTTTCATGTCCCTCTACAATGAACCCTTTATGCTAAATCATGTATATTTCCTCCGCTAGATCTCCATTCAAAAATGTCGTTTTCACATCTATATGATGTACAATAAGATTATGAGATACACATGTTGCTAATAGTAATCTAATTGAGGCAATCTTTGTTACTAAAGCATATGTGTCGAAAAGATGTAAACCATGTTTCTGTGAATAATTGCACAACCAATCTTGCCTTGAACTTATCCACAGTCCCATTCGCCTTCTGTTTCTTTTTCAATATCCTTTTGCATCTTAAAGTCTTGCTTCTAATTGGCAATTCTACTAATTCCCACGTATGATTTCACATGATCGAATCATATTCATCATTCACTGCCTCCTTCCAAAGCAAAGCTTCCACTGATTACATGGCCTCTGAAAAGCTTCTTGGATTCTCATCTATGATGAATGTAAACACAAATTCCTCACTGATTTCATGATCTTCAACAACAAAACTAGTTATGAAATCATCTCCAAAATCTTAAGCTACTCTCATTCTTGTGCTTCTTCTTGGTTCAGATAGTTCTGGTTCCAAGTTTCTTTTCAATGTATCACCTGCAATTATTCTTTCAGTCGCTGGATTTTTGAAAGGAATTTTCTCTTCGAAGAACTCTACATCACGAGATTTAATTACATGTCCTAATGACTTTGTCTTTAGATCAAACATGATGCAACGATATGCTGCACTATTCTCTGCATATCCTATGAACACGGCATCTACTGTGGTAATTCCATTAGTAGTTCTTTTAAAGTCTGGTAATCGTACCTTTGTAAGACAACCCTAGACTTTCATGAAGGACAAATTTGGTTTATGTCCTTTCCACAATTCATAGGGAGTAGATGGAATTCTCTTATGAGGTACTTTGTTCAGAATATAGCAAGCTGATAGAATGGATTCTCCCCACATGGAATCTGGAAGTCCAAAACTGATTAACATCGCATTCATCATGTTTTTCAATGTCGTGTTCTTCCTTTCTGCTATCCCATTCTGCTGAGGGGAGTAAGGAACAGTTCTTTCATGCACAATGCCTTCTTTTATGCATAAATTACTCAGAGTTTCATTCACATATTCTCCTCTTATATCAAATCTTAACTGCTTGATTCTCAGTTCTAGTTGGTTTTCAACCTTTGCTTTGTATCTTAAGAACATCTCAGCTGTTTCATCCTTGGTTTTCAGTAGATAAACATTTGTGAATCTCGAATGATCATCTATGAAGGTTATATAATACCTTTTTCCTCCTCTACTACTTGTGTTCTTGAAATCAGCAAGATCAGTGGGAATAAGTTCAAGAAAATTAGAAGATCTACTTATTTGATTTGCAAAAGGTTTTCTACTGTGTTTTGCCTTAGAACAAATTTCACACTTTTGCAGGTTTTTGTTAATTCTTTCTGGACTGAGATTTGCTAATCTTAGTCTGTATATAGATTTAATATTCAGATGACCAAGTCTTGCATGCCAAATACTAATATCACACGACAAGTAAGCAGAATCACTTTCCATTTTTCCATTCACATCTTCAAGTACAAACATGTTACCTTTACAATATGTTTTTCCTACATATTCATTGTTCTTAGTCAAGACGATTTTACCTGACTCAATGGTTTGTTTGATACCTGCATTCATTAAGAGGGCACTAGAAATCAGATTTCTTTTCATGTCCTGCACGTAAAGCACCTTTGTTAGAGTCAACATTCGTCCTGATGACATCTTCAACTCAACCTCTCCAATTCCTGAAACCTTAAGAGCTCTTACATCCCCTAAGAACACAATGTTAGAAGCAGATTCATCTAGTTTCTTAAACAGCTCCCTTTGATTGAAGATGTGTCTTGTTGAACCCGAGTCTATTATCTACTCCACAGTACCTACAGCTGCATAGACTTCAGTGAGAACAACTACGAAGTTCTTTGTGGGTTCTTCCTTGGATTTTCCTTTTGAGTTATCCTTCTATTGTGGCGGAGCCTTACAGTCCTATTATTTGTGTCCAACTTGATTGCAGTTCCAACATTTTAATTTCTTTTTGAACTCAGTTGTTTGTACCGCTTGGTTCTTCTTCTTTTGATTCTTAGAGCCATTCTACTTATTCTTTGCATTCCTTTGAGACCCTTCAACCAAGTTCGCATCAAGATTAGAGGATAAAGTTCAAGAATTATTACTCAGATAGATTCTATTGACGTTCTCTATCATGATGTCAGATAGTAGTTCATCCAGATCCATCTTCTTCTTTTCATGTTTAAGCTTCAATTTGTAGTCATTCGAGCTCGAAGGAAGCTTGTCCACCAAGACCAGTGCTGCAAGATGATACTCAAGGGGAATTCCTTCAGATTGAATTCTGGCAACTAATGCTTCATACTCATGAAGTTGGTCAAAACAGGTAAGTCTTCTTTCATCGTGAAGGAACTCCATTGTGATGTAACATATTGCTTCTTTCCTTCATCCCCATACTTTTTCTTTAAAGTATCCCAGATCTCCTTTGCTGAATCAAACTTAACATAAATGTCAAACAATTTCTCAGATAGATTCTCGATGATGTGACCTCTGCAAGTTCTGTTGTGTTTTTCGTAGGTCCCTTCTCTCTTCGATCTCTTTGTAGAAGATGTACCAGATGTTTCAGATTTCAAAGTCTTATTTTGATCTTTATCGGAGTCTACAGATTTCGTCTCCATGGATGATGAGATATCATCAAACAACACGTAATCAAGATCCGCTTCTTGGAAGAAGAAAAGCAATTCTTCTTACCAGCGACGATAGTTTGATCCTGTGAGTGGTTGGAGTTTCGAGAGATCAGGAACAACTGGATTCTTCATCTTTCTGACTCAAGATCTAACAAATTTATTGGCTCAAAATTTTTAGATCGAGAAATCGAAGAAGATGAAAGCAGACGATAAACGAAGAAGGAAAAAAGAAGCTAAAAAGAAGAATAAAGATCGAAACTCAAAAGCAGAGTCGAAGACAAGTCTTCTGCATTTGAGCCAATAATCTTCCAAATCCCGTGAAAGATTGCTTGAAGGTTGGACTCCAATGTTTCTCTGCAACACTCTCTGTATTCACGTTTAGAAAAAGATGAACTTTATGAGAAGAGAATTGTGATTACTGGCTGCTTTGATGTGAAGAAGAAAGCTCCTTTTATAATCTTATGTTGCTTAATCATCACGTGACTTTATCAACAGAATTTGTTTATTCTGTTTTTATCACTTTAATATTTTTCCAACCTTATCAGATTGATTCTCATACGGATTAATATGTGTTTATACTCTGATCAATTTGATAACACTTCCAACAGAAATTAAAAGAAATGAAGTATAAATGGCTTATATCTATTCTGAAGAAGACAATGGTTCAAACAACTGTCTACTTCCTATGGCAATAAAGGAATTCCGAATGCCATCTTTCAGGATGCTTTGCTAACTGTGGGCTGCGTGTTGTTGCTGCTCGTAGTCTGCTAATTTATACAGTAAACAAGTTGAAGATATACAAAAATAATCCGGAAAAATGGGCCTCATTCTAGTCTTGATATGGGCTTCATTCTAGTCTTTCGTATGGGCCTCAAAATATCAATCAACCAGCTTCTGACATCAGCTAGGTGTTGTGTTTATCATCATATTCATGCGTTACTCTTTTTTTTCTTTCTATTTTTGAAATTTTTTGAAAGCAAACGTTGTTATTGATCTTATCCATTAGGATTAGGGTATTATTTCTCAATTTTACGAACGTTTGTAATGGGTTCGGATTCGCGATCATCGCCGAGCGGGAAACGAACCAGAGATCCGGAAGACGAGGTTTATCTCGATAACCTCCGCTCCCAGAAACGTTATCTAAGCGAGGTTTGTTTTCTCTTTCCTTGCTTCTGAGGATTTCTCAATTTCTGCTGCGTAATTCAATTGTTTGCTGGGTTCAATTGCAATAGCTTCTGTAGTTTTTTCTTTAAGATCTTAAAAAACTTTCAATGTCCTGATCATCTTCCTCGTAGATAATGGCTTGCAGTTTAAATGGACTTACTGTCGGAGACTCACTTCCCGTCAACATGTTAGAATCTCCAGCAGCAACTCGGTCTGAGAGCTTTCTCTATCATCACAGGTTTGAATTTCTCACTTCAAATTGGGTTTCATGTTGCAATTGATCCATCATTTTTTGTTTATCAAAAGTCCTAAAAGTTTTGGTGAGTATTGTCATTTGTCTTCATAGTTAGTGGGTCTCTGTAAATGCCTTAGAATAAGGAGACAAGTATTTTAAAGTGTCTGAGTCGAAGACTGTTTTCTTCTCTGTCACGATTCATGTTTGAAACTTGATAACACAAGAATCAAGCAGGCTCTACTGGTCTTTTTGTTGAAGCTCATAAGAGACTCTGAAGTGTTGGAGCATTTCTTGTTGCATATTGGTATGAAGTTTTCAGCTTAACTATCTACATATGATCTCAGGGATGATTTACCATTACAATACTCTCCTATGTCAGAAGACGACGAAGCCAGATACTGCGAGGACACAACAACAGCAACAACAACAAGTATTAACTCATTGCAATCTGAGAGCCGCCCAACTAGTCCAGTTTCACCATACCGATACCAAAGACCTTTTACATCAACGAACTCACCACAGACTCCGTCTTCGTCACCAATCATACATCATTCTGTTACATGTCCTACCTCCATGAGTATCAATTCAACAACAACTACTACTACTACTACTCCACAGTCTCGCCAAAGAGGATCTGACACTGAAGGAAGGTTCCCATCATCGCCAAGCGATATCTGCCATTCGGGTGACTTGAGGAGAACCGCATTACTCAGGTCTGTTCAGATGAGAACACAGCCTTGTGTTTATGCATCAAGTTCAGGACCAAGCAATATCGATGGTGAAGAGAGGATGTGCTTTAAGTCTATGGAAGAAGATAGAGGCTATAATAGAGGAGAAGATATCTCTTACACTCAAGTTTCTAGTAAGAGCAAGTCCTGTAAAGTATTAGATATGAGACTATGTGATAGGTAATGGAAAGACACTAAGCCTTCCATTACTACTAATCTCAAAAGACGAATTTTATAGCTTTCATGAATATGTACATATATGTGTTACTATCAACTCATTAACATTATTACATAAATCAGTACAATACATTGAGCCTATTCATTACGTGGTAGATATATCAAAACTAGTCTAATGCTAGAGAAACTTATATCGAACAATAAGAAGTAAAAGTAAAACTAGTGGTTTTGCTTTTTGCACTCCTAGTTCTACACAAGAGCAATCAAAAGTCGATGTGAACCAAGTGACAATAGTTTTGAATAATCATTGTTAATCTTTTCTAATATATTATGCTAATTATCATCATGTTACTAAGCAAGTATTCCTTGATTAACAATCGAAAATTGAAAGCAGCCTCAAAAATTCTTATTTCTACCGTTCAAACATCTAAGACTTGAGTACCGTTTACGACAGGTTGCTGTTCTGAGTAACCGATATTACTCTCATCGCTCAGAATGCTATAATCAAAATCATCAAAGTCGTCATCATCATCTTCTTCTTCCGACTCTGTTTCTTCTCCTTGAGTCGGCAAGTTAGACCCATCTTTTCTTCTCTCTATTGTTTGCTTAATGGCATCATCGTAAGACATATCATACCAAACGTTGCCTTTCCCAACAATGGATTTGTTGTGTGCATCCTTCATCCTTTCTTGCTTGCTAATCTCTGAGTTCTTAGGCTCTCCCCAGTAGTCATACTGATATAGCGCACTTGTTGGATCGTACTGGTCTTTCCCAAAGAAACTTCCTGGCTTATATCTCCCTGGTTCCTCCAATGGTAAACCAAGTGCTTGACGACTGCAACATAAATCTTAAGCATTAACACCTTTTCGAACAACCTGAACTCTCACTTTGATAAGTGATTTATTTATTTCACTTACGAGCTTATATCTCTGAGCAACGCTTCTCTTTCCTCCAGAGATCGGCGCCAATGTAAGAAATCATACTCGTCCATCTCTGTATTTCTTCTTAGCTTGTCGATTTTGTATCCTTCTCCTCTTGCTTTAGCTTCTTTCATTAGTTTATTGTGATGCTACAGGAGACAATAAAAGAGATTTACTCTTAATATAAAGATTCATCTAACGATGTGAGTCTCATAACTGAATTGCAAAGAGCAAATCCTAAAAATGGATTCATGAAGATGAAGATGACGATTATCAGAGTTAACAAGAATATGTGAAAAGGAAAAGTATTGATGTTGAAGATACATAAATGAAAAATCTTGCCAGAGCAGTGAGTTAAAGTACATTAAAAGTGAGAAGCAGTAAGGGAATTCAAACCTCGCGCTCGGTCAAGGCAGCCTCTAAGTCAAGTTCCTTAACACTGGTTTTCTGCGAGAAAGAGAGAAGATTTAATCAGGAAACTAAGACAATATTGTTCACTAACACACAAAAGACAAACTCTCACCAGAATCACTTTTGGCAGTTTGCTTTTCTTATAATACGCTTCACTATGCTCGATAGCCTTTTCTTCATCATAGTCTTCATCATCAGATAATTCTGATAATTTCTTTCCTTTGTATTTTTCAGGGTTCGCTTCGTAGTCATCCAATATCATTTGCTCAGCATTGTGTATCTGCCACAACTGCAAATCGGAAAGAAATTTGCCCAAGGCTTTACAAAAATTAGAAAGCAAATATAGTGACTTTCATAAAGCTAAAGATCACACAAAGCAGAAAAACTATTGCCACCCCTTTTGCTGAGGAAAATACCTTGTCAACATATGGGTGATCAGAAAGCAGCCCTTCTTCTTCTGGCTTTGATCCTGGATCTTTTCTAGGTTCAGGAGGTCTTCCACAATCTCGCTGTACAAACGTATTAATAGACTAGATGGAGAGATTTAGTGAGAACAAAAAATGATTGACATTCTAGGAAAAGAATATACTAACCCGTAACTCATCTGGATTAGTATCCCCATCACGATGGAATATTGGCGGGAAATCAAATTTATTAAAGCTGGAGCATGATTGGAAAAACACAGTCAACACTAGAATACGACCAATGTGAATTTTTACTTAAATGAAAAGGATATAAAGACATGTAAATTACATACATCATGTGATCTATATTGGGATGGACAAAACGCAACTCTAAGGGAAACCGGAACCTGTATGGATCTCTTTTTGCCTGAAAGACAAGAGAATAAATATTTTAAACTTTCCTTTCAAGTTTTAAATATGCGAAGAGGAATGTGCCTCAAGATTACCGTGATCTCAACGATAACATGCATCCCAACACTTATGAAGTGCCGGATCCAAAACCAGTCATTATCTTTTATAGGGACCCACCTGCAAACCAAAAGACACATGAAGTGAAAAGTCTCATATAGAGCGTAGGAGAAACTACTTTCACTGACAAGAAACAACATCTTACTAGATTATACACCCCTAGGTACAAAAATCGCGACATGTTGTAACTATAATTACAAAGTAAAAGCAGAGAGATATACCCATCATGAACACCTCCAATGTCAACAAATGCTCCCTGATATAGATGTAAAGTGCTAACTGTGCCTTCACAAATCTGCATGAACATTAGAATACTGCTCATATAACGAGTTATCTGATTGATCATGAATAAGTAACAACAATAAACAAGGCCTAGGAGTATGATTCTTACCATCCCTGGATAGTAAAAGGGAAGCTCAAGCTGCACAGAGAGATGAAGCAGTTAACTTCAAATATTTCATTACCTAGCAAACTAGTCAAATAATGAAACTTGTAGTAGGATCTTTACCATCCCGTCTTGGTAATCCTTTCCTCTTTTCCTTCTACCCGGATAAAAATCCTGATCATACTGGATAAATGGAAAGACATCTTAATTAGAATCCTTCTCTTATCCAAAAAGCTAATGATGTCTCACAAAATGTGTGTCATAATTGCAGGATTATCATCACCAATAGCAAGATCCTTACAATGAAAGCAAGTGAAATGTTTAAAAGCGAACCTTATAAGATTCTTCCTCCAACCTATCTGTATTGGCTTCGACCCATTCATTGTATTGTTTCAAGAAAACCTTATACCTATCCAAACAGATCTTATCAACAGTAGCATCTTCTCCAACTCTCAGATCCTTTTCCAAATCCTCAAGCCAGACCCTTTCAGCCATTAACTTATGAGCTTCCCTTATATACTCCAGCTCTTTCCGATCAACTTCCCAGCCTCTCGGCGGCCAATCACGCGGAGGAATTTGCCTAAGAAACACCGGACCAGCCCACGAGGTATCGAGAGGCGGCGGTTTATCCCCTCTGATCTCAAACTGCTTTGCATACCATTCATCTTCCGTCATCCCCATCTCCTTAATCTTCTTCTTCCGATACGATGGTCTCAACATCCTAAACGCCTCGATCGCCTCCGGTGACTGAAGCGGAACTTCTTCACCTTCGTTCAGCGATTTTCGCGCGAAATCAGCTTCTGGTGTTAGAATCTCCTCCCATGGAGCCCAACCACGCTCTATCCAATTACGTCGTCGAGCTTCATCCTCTGTGTCTTTGTCCTTTGGTCCGAATTTCTCGAGGAAAGTCTCGTCTACGGGAAATTCATCGGAACTGAAGCCGCGGCAAGGCGGTAAGGCGAGGCGACGAGGTGGAGACCATTGAAATCCGGCGGAGAGAGATTTCGGTTTACAGAAATTCGGGCTTGCAGAATTAGGGAAGGTGAAAGTAAGATTGGTTTGACAAACCTGCATCATTCACCCTGCTCAGGGTTTTTGGAAGGTTTTAGAGAGTGAAGATGTGAGTGAAGTTTGGATAAGCTATTTCATTTACAGTGAAGAAGAAAGTTTATAATTTAAATCTACCCCATATTTATAGAAAATTCTATTTTAACCCCATATGATTTTAAAAAATCACTTAGGCCCATAATGAATCCAATGCATAACTATCACAAATTGACTTATCTCGTACTAAATTATGCATTTGGATTCAAGCAGTTCTTGGATTCGGATAACATATTTCCGCCAATGAAAACTTTTACTTCCTTCGTGGCAAAGAATAAAAATAAGTGTAAATTAAGAGTTGAAATAGTATATGGTTGTAATCTATTAAATAAGTGTGTAAAAAGTTTAGTGGGATTTGGATTTGGCTTCATGGCAAAGAATGTAACTTTCGTTGCTGAAGATTTCTTCTTCACAGATCCTTTTGTTCCCTGATTTTGGGTGGCAACATACATAACTGTCAACTATAAACGTTGCCTCTTCTGACTGGCCAACAGAGATCTACTTCCATGAATTGCAAATCGACAAAAAGTTACATTTTTTCTATAGAATCCTCCTCCTTACAAACAGAGTTGTCTAGTTCAATTGTACATTAACAAACAGATACGAACTGAAGCTTGTCTAATCCATGATTATATAGGTCCTGTTGTTGGTTTTTCTTGGTCCAAGTGGTGCTGAGGCAATGTGCAAAATCTCCTTTACACTCATGAACTTGAGAAACGTGTCTACAAATCATTTTTGAGTCTGTGTAGTTGTGTCATTTCGTGCTTGAGCCTGATTCTTGTACCTGCAAAACATGGATACTACTGACTGGTTCTTGTTCTTTAGCTGTCTCGAGCTTTCACATGAGTCTATAGCCATTGCATCAGAGGCATTGAAGAGGGTCACATCACTAGTGTCTTCTTGTGTATCCGAAGAGAAATCATGAGACGATGATGATGACAGATTCTCCACACCCTCTTTTTCTAATGAAATCTCCAGCCTTGACCCTTGCTTCAGCTTCAGCAGTGTTGACTCTACAACACCATCAAAAAGAACCAACATAAATTCATCTCAAAGCCAACTTTCAAGACCTCAATAAAACCTACGAATTCTCGTTATTTCATTTTCCACGATCTCGAAATCTAGGGTTATTTTACAGTTCAATCAAATCAAATTCTGTGTATTAGAAATTGATAAAAAAGAGTGAATTTGTACCGTAGACGGAGAGAGAATCGTCTTTGATGATCTTCGCCGGATATCTCTCCAAACACTCCGGCGGCGATGGCGGCGGTCTCAGCCTCCCAAACATATTTCTCCCTCTCCCTTTCTTTCTTCCAATTCGATTAGATCTAATTATCTTCTTTGAAATGAAATCTAAAAGACGACAAGAGAATAATCAAAAGAAATTTGTTTTGGCGCCTCTATCGACAACAAAGAGCGGGAATCACCCGACAAGATCATACCAGGTCAGATCGGGTCGGGTCGGATTAAATTCTCTCAAAACCGAGACCACCATTGGCCCAAAGAAATGCTATTATACAGCATTAAACCCTCTACAACTCATTCTTTCATAATTCTTTTTTTTGTTAACGGCATATTATTAAACAAGAAATTTTTACATAGAAGCAAATTATACTGAAATACATCTGATTGAGCTGACTTAAATCAAACCCTTAAAAGTTCTCAACCTAAATGAATGAGATAAAACAATACTTTCCAAGGAAATTTAACTGAGAATCAACACCAAAAAAGCTGTCATTACTAATTCGCAAGAACATTATCGTCAAGCTTGAGGGAAACCGGTGATGTCGATGATGCAAAGCATAACCCAAAAGCACCGCGTAGAGAAATAGAACAAAAACAAACCGAGAAAACAAAGTCGTGACTTTTAACCACATAAAAACACCTAGCTCTAAGAACCCTTAACCGCACAAGATCTACAACAACCCAATCGAAATCAAAATACTGTTATACACCTAACTATTAAGCCGAAGACCTAAGCTTATTTGAAAGCTAGCAATAAACATCCTCAAATTTGGACTAAACAGACGTAAACCAAAGATCATTGGCGAAAGAGAGAGTCAGAAACAGAACTGAGATGTTATGATTCAGAGTAATGGTCTCGATTACAGAACGCACCACCGGAGATGATTCGACCATGCACCAAGAAGATCTGTGTGGAGGATTTGGCGTTGACAAAATAGCAGCCCATAACCACACCTCTAACCCATTGCTGCCGTCCTCAAATAGAGAAGGGAAGAGAGTTGAAGCGACCACCACATTACCGTCGCACACGGTGGCTCTAAACATCTGGTGAAAACAAATTGGAGGTTGAATAAAACGAAGATCTTGCGCACTTTAGGTGGAGTCGAAGTGAAGAGGGAGGTTCCATGGATAGCTACTTACGGTGGCGAGCCTTTTCTGGCGGCTATGAAGACCATCGACTGCCAAAAACATCATTGACAAAGGCAAGGAATCGATTTGCAAGAGAGAGAGAGAGTTCCTCGTTCCTCCATATTTTACTAGAAAATAGAGTTACTTCTTTTTTTCCTTCATTTTTCTTCAATACATTACTCCATTTTCTACTCCAAAAATAATATTCGGGAAAAATATCAATTTAACACAGAACTTACCAAAAAAGTAAATTTGAACAGTGAATTCCAACAATAATTTATTAAACAACAAAGTTTTTGTTGACTTCTAATTAACCTCTCAACTTTAAGTTGCCTAAGCTAATTTAACCTCAACGGAAAATCTAAATTAAAAAATTATCTAAATTCAAAAGGCAAATCAATTTCTGAAAGTTTGATTTAGTTCTTATCTTCCTTTTGAATAACCCCTAAGCTTGATTTTGTCTTTTCTTTCAAGAATGAACTCAAATTTGTTTCTTTCAAGACAACATTTCAAACCGAAGAATATGATTATATCATATTAAAAAATTAATTTTGCTTCAAATTATTTGAGTTTGTAGATATTTAATTTATAAATAAAATTATATTAACCAAAAAGTTAATATGTAACAGATCCAATATGATTAATAATTAAATGTAAACAGAACTTATAACGCTAGTACCAATACAATAGATAACAAACCTAATCCGATTAACAATTAAATCTGCATGAAACTTGTAATGTTAGTACCAATCCAAAATTTGAAAGATCCAATCTAAACCAAATCATAGTGCATATTGTACTATCACAATAATTATTGAAAATTTATATGATAAAATTAGTATAACTTAGTTGGGTAGTTTATTATTGTGATTTAGAGACAAATCTCAATGATATATGACATGTATCAACTCTACAATACTTTAAAAAGCCCAAAGTTTTTAAAGAATTTGTTTCTAAAATGATAAGTGACATATGTCAACACTACAATTCTCTAAAAGGTTGATGTGTCATGTTGAGAGACACAATCTCTATCTTTATATATATATATATATATATATATATAATTAGGATGTTACAATGTATGTAAAACTCATATAACTATGATCCACTTATTTGGTACTATGATTCACTCATTTGATACTCTTATTGTGACATTTAATTGGTGAGTATCCATATGGGGAGATATATAAACTAAAAAGAAAAGTTCTTGTAATGAAAATAAACAATATTTTTTCTTGTAAAGATTAGCACAAGAGTTTCCACATAAAACACCATACACTTTTGTTAAGTTTTTGTTCATGTTTTTTTTGTCAACCTTACTCATTTATTTTACTAATAGAATCAACAAAGGCTCGATCCATAGCCAAATTGCTCCCATTGGAGCTGGCAGGATTTGAATCCCCCACTTGGTACCAAGCTAGATCACGGGCAAGCCAACTGGACCACCTGCTTCTTAGCAAATCTTTGTTCATGTTAAAGATACTAAAATGAAAAATATGTAGTTAAGTTAATAATAAAGAATGAATACATGAACTGTTACGAAATATACTACAACTACATAAATTCATTTGTACAAACAAACAAACAAATGTAATTTTCACATTCGTAAAACTAACAAGATTGTAAAATTTTGAAAACTCTATACTCTAAACTCTAAATTTAATTTTTGTTTTAATGTTAAAGGGGATCCACCCGGATATTTATTTTCTCACTCTTATTTTTGGTGTCCCTCCAAATTTCCCTCTCCCCCAGACACTTATATGTTAAATATTGTATGTAAACTATAGAATTATATAGTTTGTGTAGTGCTTGTAGTGTCTTTTATTAGGTTAGAAATCATGGTTCAAACCACATTAGTCTCAATTAAGTAACTTTTTTATATATAACTTAAATGAAGGGTAAAATAATTATTTATCCTTCATCTTTTTCCTTAAACCCTAAAACTGACAGCAAACAATTTAAGTGCGACCATCTTTTCGTTTTTCATTATTTTCTTCTTGTTTTCATTATGTTTGCACTTAAAATTATAGATCTACTAAGAAATATTCAAGTAGAACACTTGATAATAGCAACATTCAAGTTTTTCAAACTGATTGAATATAAGAATCAAAAATAGAGGAGGAAACTTAAGTAATGAAAAGAATCATAACTAAGAAATATTATTTTTAGAATTTAAGAATTTATGTTAAAGGAGTGAGAGCGTTAGAGTAGTGAGAGAAAGTTTCTCTCAGGCACATTCTCCAAGATTTCAAATTAGCAAGTTTCATGCTATTTTCGGAATGAAGTTCATCCATGTACTTTCAACCTAATAGGAAACCACGGGGAAATCACCTAATATGGTAAACTTTATCTAAACCCCTTGCTTCATGAAGATCTTCAAGATGAACATGGTTTGGTGGTCCTATACATTTGCTCCTCGTGATACTCTAGATGGCCTGATGAATCTCTCGAACATTTTGTTAACACCACACTCTCTCTAGTGAACGTTTTTCTCGCTATTTTGTGTGAAGCTCTCAATTTTTTTATTTGTTCTACTGCTCTGTTATCTCACACGATTATGAATGCTATTTTTCCTACAAGTTCTCAACAAATTCTTGGTCCCTTGCAGCACCATGGCCAAGCGCTTCTCTGTAGCAAAGAAAGGGAAAAGCATTGTGAAAAGCACCAACCCACCAAGGTCTGGAAAAATCAAGCTCTAAGTTCCAGAAACCGACCAGTCACAAATGCCAAAGCTCAAAGGATTTGGTCTCTCATTCCTTTCTTGGCAGAACATTGGAGCCTCTCAAGAAGACCTATGGGTGCTGAAATGGGAAATGGTGTCTTTCAATTCCAATTTGCAAATGAGGAAGACATCCAAAAAGTTCTTTCTAACTAGGCTTACCACTTTTCAAAGTGGATGCCCATTCACCAAAGGTGGGAACCTTTAATAGCTTGCACCTTCCCATCACAAATTACCTTTTAGATCAAGATTCAAGGACTGCCACTTCATATCTAGACGAAAGGTACAATTAAGAGTATAAGTGAAGACATAGGCTTCATGGAAAACGTAGAGATAATCGACCTTCTGGTCAGGATGTGTGTACAAGTTAATGGACTCCTCCCAGTTATCACTTCCGTAGTACTCAAGTTCCCATCTAAGGAGGAGACCACAGTAAACCTCATCTACGAAAAGCTAGAAAATTATTGTTACTATTGTAAAAGTTTATGTCACACTATGATGGATTGTCCTGAAAGAAACACACTTTACACATCACACATCATAGGACGAGAGAAACTTTCTGCCCCCAGAAACTGAGAACAGCAAAACTCTTTTAATGGGGAGGCAAACCGCTACACCAGAGACTATGAACTAAGCTATAGAGGAGACAACAACTACAGGAGAGCCACATCTAGTCACTCATATAGGTATAACCCCTATAAATGCCACCTTGCTTCTAGACACCAAAAGGAGGAGGATAAATGGGCTTGGCAGGAAGTGAGGAAATCAAAACTGGAAACACATGAACCACGATACCTGGAAAGAGAGTTTGTTCACATCTCACCAAGAAAGGGTTCCGGGAGCAGAGACCTAAGAGCCAAGTTAATAACAAAGAACATTAAGAGAAAAAGATATACGCAATGATTTAAAAGAAAAAAATGAAACTTAAAGATAAGTCTGCTGAGAGGACTTACCCTCAGCCTAATGTGGAAGCTATTGAGACAACAATGGATGATTTAAGGGAGGTAATGGGCAAAGAAACTAAAGTTGAGGACCCTACAGAGCCGGATGCACGTAAGGAAATGGTAAGGATAACATAAGAGGAGGTTTTGACAAGACTGCAGAAAAGAATACAAAAACTGCTACAATGCATAGTGAACAAGAAAGTAGCCAAGAGGGTAACTTACCTGCCCCTAAAAGACTCCCAACGCTAATATGGGTTGAAAGCCAACTTTGGGCTCCTACGTATCCAGCAAGGAACACACAAAGAGAAAGAGCTCTAACTGCAAAGACACTAGTTACAAGTAAACGCAAACCTGGCAGACCTCCAACAAAGAAAAGAATCCAAATCAGTCCAAGGATTATGCCTGGGATAAGGTCAAGGAAGAGAAATGCCCTTCAAATCCAAAACTCCCCAAAGAAAAGCGTTTTCCGTGCAATGACAAAAGCATATGTGACTTCAGAAACTGCTATGATCCCAAACAAGAGCAAAAACAAATTTGACATAACACCTTATGTGTCGCATGAACTCTTCAGAGGAAAAAATGGCCAGGAAACTCTTAGCCAAAGATCGGGATAGAGGCCAAACTCTTACACTCCAAGGACGAGGTTGCAACTGATTCCCATGACGGAAGCAGATCCGGTTCAAGGACAATCTCACAAGCGAGCTGGACAAAGAAATACATAAACAAAGGTAGATTTTCAAAGTTCACAAGAGTCTATTCCTTAGCAATTATAAGTTGGAACTGTCAAGGGCTGGGGAACCCCATGACAGTCTAATGAATTAAGGATTTGCAAAAATATATAAATCCTGATATAATGTTCCTCAGTGAAACAAAAAATCCAGACAATGTTGTTCTGAGAATTATGTCAAAATGTAGATTTGATCACAACTATATACTATCACCAAATTCCCCAAGTAAAGGAGGACTCTTGCTACTATGGAAAGAACGGGTTGAGATCTAGATCTTCACCTCCAATAGTAACTTTCTGGATATGCAAATTAAAGTGGGTAAAGATACATTCTATGCAACCTTTGTTTACGATGAACCTGACCAACAAAAAAGGAGCTTAGTATGGAGCCAACTGAGTGCAATAGTTGAATCTAGATATGGGAAGTGGTTCCTTACTGGCGACTTCAATGAAATCATAGACAATCATATAAAAGAGGAGGCCCGAGAAGACCAGAAGCATCCTTCATTGATTTCAAATCTTTCCCTCGGAGTGCGACCTTCTCGATTTAAGACACTAAGGGGACTGCCTTTCATGGAGAGGAATAAGGCAAAATTATATTATGAGATGCAGATTGAACAGAGCATTAGCAAACAGCGAATGGGCAGAAATGTATCCTAATGGAAGATGCAAATACCTAAATTTTGAAGGGTCTGACCACAGACTCATTGTTACCTATATCAGCAATGAAAGGAAATGAACAAAAGGCACTTTCAGATATGATAGAAGGCTCTGATCCAATGAATCAATTCGAGAACTCATTTACCTAGAGATAGCAAGGGGATGACTCAACACAAAGTAAATTGGCCAGCTACAAATCCGCAGTAGTCCACTGGTGCAAAAAGCACGCCAAAACAGTCAAGAAGAAATAGCCAGACTCCATTAAGACTTGGAAAAGCATATGGTATGCCCTTTGTCCTGCGAGGAAATCATAAACTCCCTAAATCAAAAGCTAAAAGAGGAGTAAAATAAAGAGGAAGAGTACTGGAGACAAAGAAGCTGACAAACCTGGTTGAAGCTCGAAGATAAAGATACTAGGGGCCGAAAAGTTGTTAACAAGTT
The DNA here is from genome assembly GCA_900406435.1 of Lepidium aucheri. Classification (NCBI taxonomy): domain Eukaryota; kingdom Viridiplantae; phylum Streptophyta; class Magnoliopsida; order Brassicales; family Brassicaceae; genus Lepidium; species Lepidium aucheri. The sequence continues at coordinate 16,479 of OVBA01000110.1, read as the reverse complement.
CTCAATATTAGAAAACGAGATAGGCCAAGAATGCTTTGAAGAAGAAGAAATGGCAGCAGTAGTAGAGGATTATTTCCACATAATCTACACAACTCAACCGTTGAACAAACAGATGATGAAAAACCAAGTGGAGAGTGTTTAAATCTGAAAATATCTATACTCCAAAGCGTTTACCTGACAGGGATACCAACACACCAAGAAATAGAAGATGTCATTTTCTCTATGCATCCAGATAAAGCTCCTGGTCCGGATGGATTCCTAGCTTGTTTCTTCCATTCTAACTAGAAAAAAATTGGAACATACATAGTCTCACAGGTTAAAAGTTTATCCGAATTCAGTAAAATGCCAAGGAAATTAAATAAAACAAATGTACGACTGACCCCAAAGGTGCAAAATCCAAGGAAAGTGGCAGATTATAGAACTATCGCGCTTTACAATGTTCTCTACAAAATTATTTGCTAGATAATTACAAGTAGAATCAAACCACTACCTCCATGCTTAATCTTAGAGAATCAGTCTACATTCATTCTTGGAAGAGCTATCTTAGACAATGTGCTTATTACTCATGAAGCACTACACTATCTAAACTGATCAAAGGCAAAAAGCATGGCTATATGGCAGTGAAAACTAGCATGAAAAAGGCCCATGATAGGCTTGAATGGACTTTCATTAAATAGGTTTTCACACGGCTAGGCTTCCCTACAAAGTTCATAAATTGGATGATGGAATGCATATCTACTGTGAGGTACTCATGTATATTTAATGGAGAAGTCAAAGGGAATGTAATACCATCAAGAGGTTTGACGCAAGGCGACCCACTCTCCCCCTATATGCTTACAATCTGCAGTGATTCCCTATCTGGTCTTTGTAAATCTGCACAAGAGAAATGAGAGCTCCAAGGCATTAAGATAGTAGAAAAAAGTCCAAGAATCAATCATTTACTCTTCACAGACGATACTATGTTCTTCTGTAACATATCGACTAAAAACTACGAATCCTTGGTGAAGATCTTATAAACCTATGAAGGAATCTCTAGACAACAAATCAACAAGAAAAAAGATCAGCAATCTCCTTCTCTAGGAAAACGCTAGAGAACGTTAAAAAAGAGTTAAACTTCAATTAGGGATTAATTAGGATGGTGGTCAGGCAAGTACCTTGGAATGCCTGAATCCTTTGGTAGACGGATAACAGATCTCTTTGCATCTATTGTTGATCGTATACGACAAAAAGCTTTATCTTGGTCAAACAAATTCCTATCAAAGGCAGAGAAAATAGTCATGTTAAAAAGTGTTTTATCAACTATGCCAATGTACTCTATGACATGTTTCAAGCTACCAAGAATGCTATGCAAGCAAATATAATCACAACTTATCATATTCTAGTGGGACAAGCATCAGACAGGAAAAACATGCACTGGATTTCATGGAAGGAGCTATCAAAACCGAAGCAACGAGGTGGACTAGGCTTTAAGGACATTGAATCCTTTAACCAAACTCTCCTAGGAAAAGTGAGCTGGAGGTTACTGAACAACCCAGACTCCTTGGCAGCAAAGGTCTTACTCAGGAACCACTACAAGGAAATGGACCTCATGAACGTTAAACCAAAAGTAAACTCTTCATATGTACGGAAAAACATACTACATGGCAGAGACCTCTTAAAAGGGAACATTGGGTGGAATGTAGGAAATGGGAAATCAATCCTAGCATGGGAAGAAAACTGGATAGGCCATAACAAACCCATTCAACCAATGGGACCTGAGCCATCTACGACCAGTATGCTCACTACAAGTAAGCTACTAAACCAAGATACAAGTACATGGAATGAAAATCTGGTAAGTTACCACTTTCCAAACTTAACAGCAGCCATTTTAAGCACAAAACCAGTAAAACTGACCAACCGGATATGAAAATTTGGATGCACACCAACTATAGAGAATAAACAGCAAAATCTGATTACATAACTGCAAAAGAGCAACAAGAAGAAGACGGCATGCATTTTAGAGGAAATTGTCAATTGGAGAAAGGAAGTTTGGCATCTACCTACCATCCCTCCAAAATCCAACATTTTATGTGGAGAGTAATAAAAAACACATTACTAACAGGTGAATCATTAGAGAATAAGCTCATAACCAAAATGGGACACGCATGAGATGGGGAGAATCTGAAACAGGACACCACATATTGTTCTCCTGCAACTTCGCATTCCAAACGTGGAACCTAGCACCTTTTTCAAATCTATCCACGCTGGAGAACTCTCGATCAATAAATGAAGGGTAGAAGGCAACCAAACTGAAGATAAATCTACCCCCACATGACTAGGCGATACCAACCTTGACTTTTGGATCTGTTGAAACTTACGGACAGCAAAGAACCAAGCACTTTTTAACAATAGAACTTTCATAGAGGAGGAAGTGATAACCAAATCAATCAAAGAAGCCAAAGAATGGACCCTCGCCAAACAACAAAATCAAGATCCAAAACTAATAAGATGTTTGTAGGAATAAAGCATCAAAAAGAGACCCATATTACATGTAAATGTGACGCTTCATGGCACCCAGGGCGAGAAGAGACATGCATAAGGCGAATGTGGAGGGACTCAAAGACGGAAATCATTTATCAAGCTTCATAAGTGAAAACCCATATTTCATCCTCGATTATTGCAGAAAGTCTGAGCCTTTGAGCTACTATATCTGAAGCAATTGAAAGAGGCATAACGGAAATCAGATTCTAGAGTGATTGTAAGGCTCTAGTCCAAGCAGTCATAGATCGGAACCCACCTTCTGAGATCTATGCCGTAGTTATGGATATCATCAAGCTACCTACTCGATTTATGTTTTTTTTAATGTAATTTCATTCTTAATCAGAAAACAAAGGAACCAATGAATTAGCTAAGGAAGCACTACTCGTAAACCAACACTAGTTAGTAACCATTTAATGAAATGAAATGAATGTTGAACAAAATAAAAGAATTTTTGATATTTCTGGGTTTCATAAACTATTGGTTTGATAATTTTTGAAACGGCTATCAATAATGGTTTTGTCTAATTGTTTTTGATCCAGAATATACCAATTGGGTCATGAAATAGGTGGAATTTAATTGGTTGAGTCTATAAATATATAAATTTGTGTCTAGGTAAAGAGTCATTTACTTAGTACTTGTATTTAATATAAATATTAAAGAAAATCGAAACATACTGAGAGAATATGAGGTTTTGAGATGTCTAATAACAGTATATGAAACATTGTTCTAATTGGGTTAAAATTAGTTTTATTGTATAAATAGGTATTGAAGGAAAAAATAAAGTTGAGTTGGAGATGGCCTAAAAGGGCAAATACACATTTCTTTTGATTATGACATAATAATAGATGCAAAGCAAGAAAATCTTTGAGTATCAAAGAACTTTGTAAAATAAACAATAGGCTATGTGTGTTCTAGAGGTATGCTTGAAAAACTTTTGTGTGACAAAAAAGAAAAAAGAGATAATTAGAGAAAAAGCATTGAAAATTTTCAATCTTTTCAAAATAGGTACATGTAGGCACTTTTTGTTAAAATAGGTATTGCTTTACCTGTGAAAAGTCGGTTTTACCCCGTCAGTTGTTTGCCATTTCATTTGCCACTGAACTTTTTAATTATTTTTATTAATTGATCACACTTGCAAAATTGATATCACAATCCCTATTATGTGTAAGGAATGTGGGAGAAGCTTTGTCATCAAACTGTAAACAGATTTCTTAGATTGAAATGGTTGAAAGTCGGAAATGGTTGAAAGTCGGAGTCCTGAAAACCCATTGTCGGCCACGGAGGGCTGATTCCGATTGTCTGTGAAATAGTAGCTTTGAGAAGCGTAGATCGAGAAATGTTGCCAAAGTTGGGAAAGGAAAATCTGTTCTTCTTCGTTATGAGGAAGAAGTTATGGCAGAAAAAGATGAAATCGGGCATTCTGGGTTCTTGCATGTGGAAGACGAGGTTCCTTGTTACTGCGTTTTACACTTGCCTCTTTGACTTTGTGTTAATGATTTCATCCAATTTCTCACTCTCCTGCTTCTTAGCTCTGTATCTGGTTTCTTATGATGAATAATATGGGGATTTTGTGTTTTTCTATGTCAAGTGCTCGTACTTCAACCTCTTGGTTTACCCTGTTGTTGTTCGATACTCCGTTTTAAGAGTCTATATGTCATTCTTCTATCAATCCTTGACTATAATTTGTTGAATCCTCTCCTTCGTACCTGCGTTTGTTGTTTAATCTTGTTCATCTTTCTGTAATAGCTTTGTTTTTTCATTCTATTATCTCACATTCCTCAGATTTTTGCTTTTACAGAGTTTAGGTTCTCGTCGTCTTGGTTTTTCTTTTGAGGTTATTGCTTCATTTTATATTGTTTCATAGTTCTCTTTTGTCCTCTTATTTTAAACAGCGTAATGATGTTAATTTTTGCTTTCCCATAATATTTATTACCTTCTTAATATCTGTATATGTTTGTTATTTCTGCAAGTTGTGTTTCAACTGTTCCAAATCCAGAAACATTATTTGGCAGTATATATGCAAGCTTTGCAACAGTCAACAGTCATGTCCTTCTGTTCTAAACTCCTTGATTGAATAGTCCTTTACTTCCTGCACAGTCATCCATTTCTCAAGATAAATGCATTGTGCCATTGCTGTATTTGAAACAACAAACTCCTCGCAGCGAGAACGTGACCAGTCCCACACATGAGGTATCACAACCACAACTCTCTCCATAACCTACAAAGGTTTCAATGTAATGCTAGCTGGTCAGTGTTGCAAAGGTAGTTTTTTCATACACTTTGATTTTGTATAGCTTTTTCATACACTTTGATTGTTCTGTGTCATTTACATGGAGGTTTGAAATCCATTTTTTATGAATCAAGTTTTGTTTTTAAAGACCTTGCTTTATTGAACCATACAGTATAGTTTATGGTGGTTACACAATTCTAATCTTGGTTTCCTGAGACATGAACAAATTAATCCGTTGGTACCTCTGTTTCCTTAAAATAGAGGTTATTATTACTGAATCAAAACTACATCTTCACTATTGACCAATATTTACTCAACAACTTTTATAAATTTTAGATGCAGTAACAATTTTACACTTTTACCACCACTCACGATTTTAAGCGCTTATCACACTGAGACGTCACGACGCTCAAAATTTTCTTCTGCTCAAAGTTTTGGCATCTACATACGTCGGTTTGTATGTATATGCTTTGTGTGGAATACACAGAAAATTACCATTGTCACGTGATGATCATTTAACTTAATCCAAGGGTACAATTGTAAAACTAACTATATAAATCATGAAGAAAAGCTGTGTACCTGATTTAAAAATTTTTTTGAGGTACAATGCTTATTTTGATAAATCTCTAAAAAAAAAAAGCTTGAGAAACTTTTGAGGAAAATAGATATTTTTGAAAAGTGTGAAAAAGAGAGAGTCAATTTTCAAAATTTCTGCTCAATAAATATGTTTAGAGAAACCAATGCGTCATTAAGTCATCTAGGTACAAAATAAATTTAGAAGTGGAAAGGAAGAAGAAGAAGAAGAAAAAATTCACTTGCTCTGCCACTATAATGTCAAGACGAAGAAGTAATCGTGTTAAAAATACCAAGCACGTAACCAATTCTGTAGCTGTTACTATAATCGAGGGTAAATCCATTTCTCCTTCTCCTCTCAACCTCGATTCTATCCCGTTTTTTGTTTATTTTATTATTTTTCTCTGGGTTTTTTTTTTTGGATATATTTTTAGTTTTTTGGTATCAGGAATTTGGGGATTATGGTTTTCCGGATTCAAGTTTTCTTCGAAGTTCGGTTTAATTTTCTGTAATTTATTCCAAGTGAAAACACTGTTTCTGTATGGATGATTTGTTTGGTGTTATGCATCAACTTACTTAATTTGTTGAAATTTGGGATTTTATATGATTACAATAAATCTATGGTTCTTGAGACGTGACTATTAAGTTCTAATTTTGTAGTTTGTGGAGTTTTTGGGGCTCAGTTTGGATGTAGTACCTAGAAGAGGTTTTGGGGCTCAGTTTCGGTTCTAGTTTCTAGAAGTAGTTTGTGATTAAACATGTGTATAATTTGCATTTTCTTACAGATGATTGCGAGGAAGATGAATATGCAAAACACAGGTCGTGTTGGAAGCATATTGCTGCTTATATGCGTGTTTCGAAATCGAAACTAACAGAGAAGGAGTTTGAGATATTCAAATCTTGTGCCCCTTGTTACTATGATGACTGTAATCGCCATGTAAGGTCAGAAAGAAGAATGAAGTGCAAGTATTTAGTCTCCAAGCTAAGGAATAAACTGAATTCCAACATTTTTATAGGTTACCTAGAGTAAGCAATATCTCTTTATACTCAGAAAAGTAAGTAATTGTGCTTGTTGTAATTCTGTTGCTGAGTTTTTTTTTTAATTGGTTTACTTTTATCTTGAATGATGTTAATAGGGATGTTTGGAGGGGCTTTCCGGATGAGAAAAAGAACTCTTTTGTGTACCTAGGCGGTCTTTGGTTCTTTATGTACAAAAGCGAGAACCTTAGAAGCCGTGTTTTCAACTCCATTAAGGCAAAGCAGATCTTCTCAAAGAAATATGTGTTTCTTCCCATTGTCCTCTGGTAAGTTCGTTTTGCCATACATGTTTTTGGAACACTTTCAACTGTAACCATTTATGTCTATCCAACTTTTTTTCAAAATTTCCTTAGGAATCATTGGAATTTGTTAATCTTTTGCAATTTTGGGGAGGCTCTTGATTCAGATACTGGAAACACATGCATGTTGTTTCTTGACTCACTTAAAACAACGGACTCTTATCAGCGGCTTGAACCAGATATAAGAAAGCAAGTACTCTCTCTCTTTTTTGAGTGAAGAAGAATAATACTTTTGTGTAAAGCTTGTGCTATAATATGTGTTTATGCATGTCCTTGTATTTCAGGTTTGTGCTGGAAGTATTTGATTTCTTTGGGAGGACTGAGGATCCAGACTTGGTTAATCAAATCCCGCTCTATGTGCCAGATGTAATGAGTGCATCTACTAAGTTTCTTCAGATTTCTTTATGCTCGTATCTCAGAACTGGATTGACTTTTCATAAATTCAGGTTCCACAACAGACGAATGGTGAAGAATGTGGAAGCTTTGTCCTCTACTTCATCCAGCGGTTCATAGAGGATGCCCCTGAGAACTTTAACGTCGATGATTTTCCATATTTCGTAAGTTATCACTCAATAAACAATTTATCACTTTTAGCAACAAATGGATTTCGCTTTTTGTAGAGTCTTGAAATCACCTAAAATGTGCAGATGAAAGAGGACTGGTTTAACCATGATGACTTGGAAGAGTTTTGCAAAAAGCTTGATTCTTTGGGAACCATTCATGGAAAAAGTGATGACTTCTAACAGACACATCAGGATAGTGCAGAAGATTAAGTATAAGATTAGGTCTATTTTGGAATATGATAATAGTAGCTTGGGAAGATCCAAAAGGGTAAACCTATGGAACTTTTGTTTGAATCATTGACTAGATAAGAATCGGAATGTAAGAAGTTATGAATGTTTGCAAGATAATTAGTATCTGCTTCTAGCAACTGTAATCGTATTCAAAGCTCAAAAGTCGTCAGCTACTAACTCAGATTATTTTAATGTTTCTTTTGAACTTAATAGAACGAAATATTTTAGATTCTGGTCAGTAATCAATACCAAGGCTACTCTTCAAAGCTCAAAACATGTATGGATACTGAAATTGGCAAACACACAAGTTCCTATACAAGAGCAATTATAGCCAAATAAAATGGGAATGGAGTTTCTAGAGATGAGCATTAGAAAAAGGCAGTTCGATTGATGTCAGCTTAGAGATGCTGGTACGTAGATTTCTGTTCATCTGTCCAATGCTACTGCTACTCTTCCCAGTTGCTTCTAAAGCTCGAGAAGTTTGAAGAGCCATCTCGGCGTGGAGTTGGAGACATGACAAAGCCATCTAGCACGACACAACATATGTACAAATTTTTAAGTGTTTCAATCATGTTGTGCGCTATCACAAACTCCATGATTACTTATTTCCTTTAAATATAACCAAAAATTACGTAAGAGATGAATCGAGCAGGCACATGAGAGAATGTATGACTCACCATGTAGCAGTCTCGGTCGATGTCTGAGTCAGCTATTTGAAGAGCCCACGTTCTAATCCATTCAAGAGCTCTGGAAAGTTCAAGATTTCCTTCGACTAAGCTTGAGACTATGTAAGATGGGTGAAGAGCAACCAAAACAGAAGAGGCTGCAAAAAGGACCGCTCTTCGAACATAGGCTTCTGGGTGATTGCATACTTCCCTGTATTGAGTTTGTAAAGCATATAAATATTCAGTATACTAGAAAAAGCTTATATTAAAGATCAATAAGGTATAAACTGATGCCGTACCTTCGTTGTAACATATCTAAAAGAGAGATAGATAATGCAGATGCTTCTGGATGCATTGATGCACATTGCATACAGACACCGAGCATGTGAACAAGTTTCCCAAGGACAATAAAGTCCCTGCCAAGTAAGTCGACACCATGTCGTTTCTTGTCAAACTCTTTCATGGCTGGAAGCATAAATGCTGCTGCAAATAGTGGGAACCTATTTTGGGACCAGTCAATACTGTCTTGATATTTGTCTCCTGATTTGATGCTCCACCTTCGAGTTTTACCTTTCTTTGTCTGTCCAGGTTTTGACTGTAGCTCTCTCTCAAATCGATTTGCCCAGTTCAGATGAAATGATCCTGTCTCCGAAACCTTTTTCCATGGGGTACTTGCATTGCTAGGCAGATACCAGGGTTGAGGATCTGAGATATTTGATATCAGAGTTCCCCGTGCTTCGTGTTTAGGTTTCAGAGTCTTGGAATTAGCAAGCTCACAAGCTGCTTCCGCCATGACATCAAGTATCATTATGCGCTGACTTACGTCAACATTCGGAGAATACAAAATACTGTTAAGAGTTTCAAGGGATTCAAATGGACGGGTCACAAGCAACGCAGTTAGAGCTCTTTGCCGCTTTTCTTCTGCTGAATCTTCTTCACCATCGATTGTTATATTAGAGCATCGAACCTGTACCAGAGTTCGAGTAAGATCACCAGCTATATGAGTCAGTTCATCAGGTGATGCTCGCACAAGTTTCTCTGCAACGTATATAGCTCTTTCCACCTGCAACACGTGATATCCATAAAATAACCATTTTGTGTTGCTTGTTTGTGAAAGGATATGCAAAAATTTAATGTCAGACAATTTAATTTTAGTTACGTACCCCATCAACATCATCAGATTTCCGAAGAGCTCCAACAACATCCACCAAATGTGTAAATTGTTTCCCTAAATCTTTGTCATCATCTAATAGATCATACGGCTCCAACGAAGTGACACTTGAATTATCAGAGCTGACACTTGTGTTATCATCACCACCATCTTTATCGCTCTCAGTTTCAAAGTTTAAGGTAGCCAAATCAACTATTTCATCTGGATCCGCCAATACAAAATCAGATATGTTCTTGCTCTTGCGATTTTCCTTTTCCTTGTTTCTGCGGCTAGAGTCATTTACTTCAGTTAAGGAGGCTGATGTTTTGCTTTCACCGTGTTCACTTTCCATTGAATTTGTGATTGATCGGACCCCTCCCGCAGCTATTTGCAATTCGAATTCCCAGTCAATTGCATTCCCAGTGAATGAATCATCGAGATACAGAGGATTCTTGGGGTCAATTACTTTAGAGAACATAAAGGCAATGGAGCTAGTCATTTTCCGTACCAGATCTCCTGGATTCTCTAATCTACCTGTTGGCAAATTATAAGCTCAAGATATAAGACCACGGAAGCGTTTAAGTTCTTTGATCATGATACCAACAGAGATAAGACTATACAGGTAACTCCTTGAAGAATATTGTGCATTACATCCTTTGTTTTATCTAGTTCATCTCTTGAAATGTTCTCTAGGCAAAGCCCAAGGGCTGTAGTTATATCTGCAGTGTATATTACGGAAAACAAGAACTGAAAGACTTAGTCACATAAACAGTAACAGGAAGATTGAAACATTGCTTCACCATCTACATATAGATAAAACCAAACCACTATTACAACCTACATATATGTGATATATTCATAGGCAAAGATCTAGTTTGAAAGCTACAAGAGGATACAAATTTGCTGCTCCAGTGAGACGGACTGCACAAAATCCGGTTTTGACCAAACAGAGGCTATCCGCTGTGTTGTTTCAAGCAGTCCGTGTGTGATATTACCTTTAGCAAGTTTATTAGTAACCGGTGGGCAATCAAGAACCGAGAATTGTAAAATCCATCGCAGACACCGGATAGGAAACACTTTCCACAGCAAAAATTTGTCAACAAATATGGACCTGGAAAATAAGGTCCACAAAATTATTTGCAGAATAGACTAAAGTAGGAAAACCAGAAGACATCATCGTTTCCATTAATAAAAAAAAAAAAAAAAAAAAAAAAGTAAAAAAACCATCACAGTTTCAGTTCCTAGCCCATCTCTGTAGAACCGCATTGTTTCACATAATTTGAAAAAGGGATAACCAAACAAAGAAACACGCTGAAAAATAAACTTATTTTCTTGCCTCACTGATGCCTGATGTATAACTTGGCGATGAAACAAAGTCCATAAAGTCCAGAAAGCTTCAACATCACTTGCACTCTCAGCATTTAGCTGATGCAAAAGTTGTTCAGCCATTTTCTCAACAGCATACGAATCTGTCACAGCTTCCATAGTTTCCGACCAAATCTGGGGTGTAGGGTCCAACTGAAATGTTTCAATGTCAACTGAACCCATCTTTGAGTTTAGTAACCTCCTAACATGAGCTAGGACATGAGGTGTTACTAAACTTAACAGCAAATCTACAGATTAAAGACATATTCTCAAGTATATCATGATTATGTGTCATAACAAAACCTTCAATGATAAAGACATCGTCACACCATCCAGCGATTATCAGTCAATAACAGAGTACCATCAGTTTCTAGAAGATGAATACAAGCACGTCCATGGTAATTCGCAACACTCAAGAGAAAATACAAGCTAGAGCTAAAATTTTGGGACAACACAGTAGGAGAAGTCTAATGCTAGAAGAATATGTACCTGATAATCCACGTCGACAGATGCGGGAAAAAGTTTCCCCGATAAATGATAAAATGACAACTGTGCTATTGGCCTTGGTGCAGGAGGCTCTGTCATCCAATATTTGTAGAAGCTGATTGGTTATATGCTTGAAGTACAAGCTTTATTACTCACGTAAAAGATAAACACTGATCTCAAAAAATTTAACAAGTAACAGTAAAAGAAATCTAATAACTTAAGGGAGGCTAAAGTACATCACATCAAAGGCGCTAAAGTCTGTGTGCATATAAAAAAGGATACTGAGAGGAAAGTAAAGGTGGGGCTTTCAACCGTGTTTTATCAGGAATGGAGGTCAAGACTAGCGATAGCCTGGATAACAAAGGCTTGACACTTCCATTGTTAGAATTATCTTCTTGATAACTATCACCAATTTCTTTAGTCAGCTTGAACACTCCAGCATTTTCAAGCAAACACAATATAAGCAATCTGTCATTAAAATAAAATCACATCACCACAGGCTAAAAATATAGGAATAGTAGCATTTGCATCAACTACAGTCAAAATATATCAGAGTACATAGACTTATATGCAGTGACATTTTCAAGATGGAAAATTTCTGGTTGGGGCATCGAGATAAGTCTTATATTGTCTATGGATTTCGTTTTTCCAATGGGGTCAAACAGAAACTGCTATTCTAGAGAGATATATTCAAAGCACGCCTAAACATGACTCAGATACTTGAAAGGTGAGGATCAAAGACTACTTTGGTCAAAACTGATGCGACAACACACAAGAAAGTATCATTGAGCGTAAAATATCATGAAGCAGTATGTTGTTGAAGAAGCATGAATTCATGCTTATTAGTTCTCAGACAAAAGTTCTATGGAAAAGAAGAAAAAAAACAAAGCAGAAGTGTGTTTTTCGGCACCTTTCCACATTAGTCTGCAGAAAATTAGCATTAAAGCCACCATTGTCCACATAACGTAGAAATGGAAACAAGACCTGAACAACTTCGACAACAGGTCCATCTAAGAAGAACAAGTCGTACAAATGTTTCTGCACTGCAATAGGGAAACAAGACAGCCAATCCGAAGCAACATCTGCATTAAAACCAAGAATGAATTCAACAACATAAGATAATTATACAAACAAAATAACAGCAACTGAAACAACTCATATCAGCTACAGGGTTAATGAAATCACCTTAACACAATCATTCAACGCAAAATTGCCAAAAACTTACCAAGCAACAATATCCGAGAAAACGTTGGGAACGCAACCCCTCGGTAAAACATCCGCAACCATTCATTTCTTTCATCTGCACAGACCTGTGTAGCGACCAAAATATAGAATAACAAGTAAGGCAGAGGTTCCTGAATCAAGAAAAATATGGAGAATCACAAAGTTTCTTAAAGCAGAGATATTAAAAGTTACAAACCCTTTCTCTGTAGTTGTCGCCAATACTCCCTGAAATTTAATGGAAACTCTAATAAGTTACGAAAAGCCCAAAAGCTAGAAGAAGAAGTTCACGATAAATCTACACTTATGAATGGAGAAGGGAGTAAGAATAAAATAACAAGTGTCTTCGACTACCGGAAAAAAACGATTGATCGACCGGAAAGAGAAGAACGGCGACGGAATAAATGGCGGAGATCACCTGGTCCACGTGCTTCGCACCACCAATAGCAGAGATGGCTTCTTCAACCTTTTCAATCAATTTTTTCTCCAGTGTTCTCTCTTGTTCGGCCATGGAAAATTTGAAGAAAACAAAATTTGCCGGAAGAGTAGAAGAAGTAGAAGAGGGAAGAGGACCCAGTAGAAGGAATGAAACGTTGTCGCTTCCTTTTCCGGGTAAGAGGTAGCAAACGCCGACGTTTTGGAAACCAGGATAATAGAATATCACACTAATAAAATAATAAAAAATTACTACTCTTAGACCATCCATATCGGAAATTTCTAATCACAAAAATAATAAATAATACTATTTTGTGGGGAGAGTTTCTCAAAAAAAATAAGAGAGTCTCATTTGAGAAATTATAAGTGAGAGCATCTACAATGGTTTCTCACCAATATAATATTATTATTTTTCTACAGAATTTAATTTGAGAATCTCACATTAGTTTTGACATCCATTAGTGAGAAACTCATCAAGTCTCTCATTAATATAATATAAATAAATATAATAATATTTATTCTTTTATCATTCATCTATTTTATAAATACACAAATTTACTGTTTAAAATTTTTTTTTAAGTATTTTATATTGAATTTAAAATTTTTTATTTAATATTATTATTCTCTTTATTAATTATTAATACAATTATATAATTTATAATAAAATAATTAAAACAATAATAGAACTGATAATCATGATAATACAATATCTTTTATAACTAAAAATAAAATTGCAATAATAAACTCATAGAAAATAGTACTTAAAACATTATAAAGCATAGATAACATATGAAATGAGATTAAATATAAAAATTTACCTCTACTTTTCTTTTGGCCCAAACTTTTGCCATATATGCTTAACCAAATCAACTTTTATCATATTTTTTTATTAAAAAATCTCAGAATTTTTATATAATTTAATATTATTATCTTAATTATATTTTTAATAACTAAATATATATATATATATATATTAAACTTAAGCATAATGGATCTTTAGATAATTTTATTTTACAATTTATAAAAAATTAAAAAATTAAAATTAATAATATTTAAATAATTTTAATTAGTTTTAAATATTGAAAGATTAAAACTATTACAAAATAACACAAACCACTTAAAAACAGACATGTGTCTCATGAGAGAGAAAAAAGAAGAGTTCTCATGGTTTCTCAAATGAGAACCGATCCTCACCGTCTTTTAATAAAAAAAATTTTTTTTTAAATTTTTGATTTATTTAATTGATGAGAAATTTGGGGAGAAACCCCTACTGTGGGTGGTCTGAGGATTCCAAGAATTTTGAGAAACCTCACAATAAAATAATATTATTTATTATTTAATATTTTATTTTTTGTTTGAGAGACTCCCATTGCACATGCTCTTATGAGTCTCTCATTTGAAACACTATAATACTTTAGTAAAAGACTCCCAAATTAGACACATATTATTCTTTTATTTGATGTACTTTTTTGAGATAACTACAGTTTACAGTCTTTAATAACTAATTAACATATTATAATTTCAAAATTTTTTAAATTTATTCATAAATTATAAAATAATATTAGTTATTTATTAAATTTAATGAATAATTATAAACTATATTTTTAATAATATTTAATACTAATTTTAGTTAAAATATAAGAATAAAAATAGAATAGTAATTTAAAAGATGAAACTAGAATAGTAATTTGGCAGATCAAGTGAAGATTAAACTTAATTTTCATTATGGTTATATATATTATTTATGCTTTTGTAATATTTTAAATTTTAAGTCCAGTTTTATTACGTAATATATAAAAGCTTACGATTTTATTTGTTATGTAATAATATTATTTCTCTGTATTATTTCTAATGTTTTATATTACTAATATTAATTTTTAAAATTTAGTATATGGTATATATTTGTTAAAGATATGTAATTTAAAATAAATTTGATAAAAATTAAAACTTATTTTTAGAATATTAAAGATATTAATATTATATTAGTATGATAGTTATGTGAGTATCACACCAATGGAAGTAAAAAAAAGAAGTGATACTCCTATTATGTAGATCTGAGATTCTATTTCGGTCCACTGAAAACAACGAGTCAAATACAAAAGAAAAACCCGATTGCAAGCACTAAATCTTCAACTCAGATAATATATTCGATTCGGCAAAATGTCCCATCTCGAAAGGTTCCTTGAACTTGAAAAGAAGTCGGATGACACGTCAGCAAACAAGTAAATGGAAATTTTTCTGTTCCGACATGATTCAATCAAAAATTTCCACAAATCTAGCACAAATCTTAACAGATTCAATCTTATCAACAGATGTGTAAATCTTCCTTTATTTTCTACACATGAAACTGCCTCTATAAATTATAAATAGAGGCACAATCCTTTGAAAAAGAGATCCGCTTTTTGCATACAAAAGTCTAATAAGAACTCCAAGTCGGCAATCATCTATTCTTGTTCTTAGTTAACTAGCTCTTGCTCCTAATCCAATATACAAGTGTCCTTGCTCATTCTTCTCCACTCCTTTAATCAGGAACCTTAGTTTTAGTACCCATTGTGCTAAGACCTGTTCCAACAATTGGCGCAGTCTGTGGGGAAGATATCAAAGGACATCTTCACAAAAGCAAGAAAGAACTCTGAGACAAGGAAGATGGTTGAAGGCGAAATGACCATCAGCTCACCGGAAAGGAGGGAACATCTCCCTGAGGAGCACACAAATGGATTAACCCTGAATTCAACTCGAACTCAAGAAGAGAACCAGTAGGAAACTCGGGAAGATACTGATCTTCCGCCACCACCACCGAGATCACTGACGCTCGGGACCTTAGTGCAAAACCTTATCGCACAACATGAAGCTTCTAATCAGAGAAACGCCGAGAGATTCGATAGACTTGAATCTCATTTGAATGAGAGTAGTCTCCCGGCTACACAGGCCAATAGGTCGTGCGCGGAAGCATGAACACTATTCAGAGAACTACCAAATCCACAACCAGCGAACACCTCAGTACAAGACCACTTTGCAATTCTGAGCATGCCTGGACAACATGGTCAAGCAATGTTAGACGATGTTACTGTACTGAAGATGATGGATGACATGAGGTCTAAATTCCATCAAGCTACCAGCTTGGCACTCGAGATAGGAAGGATCCTAGCTCAGGCACAAAACTGACCGTTCGCACTGCAACTGAGAAGAGTCTCGGTAAACAGAGGATTGCGGCTCCGATGCTCCTCCTATGATGGTAATTCAGACCCAATAAAATTTATGAGCGCCTTCAACGTCATGATGAACGGGATCAACTACACCATAGACAACAAAGACGCAGCTTACTGTCAGCACTTCATAGAGAATTTGACCGAAGACGCCTTGGTATGGTTTACCAAGCTGCCAGTCGGGTCAATCAAAAGTTTCAACCAACTTGCCAAGTTATTTATGAAGCAGTACACCTTATTTGTCAACAAGGACACCTCGACTGCTGATAGGGGTGTATAACAGGCTGGCCCGCGTCCAACGGGCCCAATTCCGTGGGGTATTTTTTTTTTGGTGGACCGTCGATGTTAATGGACCGGGCCTGGACATTTTTATTAGGTCTGTAGTTCAAACGGGCTGGCCCGCGGGTTTTTTTATTTACACATTAAAAGTTACAAAATGGGACTCAAACCCACATTTCTAGGTTGTGTAAAGGTGACAATAACCACTGAGCTACGAA